>JAVHYY010000424.1:0-47014 GCA_035221665.1 Okamejei kenojei | reverse complement strand
GAAAAAATTGTGGTATATCATGATCTCTAATTCTGAAAAGCATGACAGGTATAGGGTTTTGTAGTGCATATATGGCTCATACTTTTTTCAAAGTTTGTAATTTTATGTTATGTTGACAATGTTTGTTTTGGGTCAGAGTCCAAATTTGATGGTCACAGTGTGTGAGCTCTCATGGATAGCATTTTTTCAGAACTCAGTTTTATCTACTTACTATTGTGAATTTTGAATATTGTGATATGTTCATATTTTTTGCTGGGCTAGGCATTTTTAGTTAGGAAGAATTCTATTTGTAGGTAGAAAATAGCAATTTAATTTGATGAATCTTCATAATATTTTTTTAATGTATATTTTTATGTGATTCTTTTGGTAAACGTGTGTTGACATTTTGGTTCACTTTCCAAATGATGGGCCCAAAACATTTATTTAGAGTATGTAATATAGTATCCAGCTTTAACCCAGAGAAATATTAATAAAACAACAAAACAAAGTAGATAAATTCATAAAGAAAAAGAGAAAAAAATACTTCAGAATGCTGATGGGTTCAAAAGCTATTCTGGTGTTGCTCTTTCACAGGGTATATGATGATCAACTTGTTCACCCAACCCCCCAGTGCCGGGACAGCACCATCTGAGAGTGTTATCAGTTTACAAACACCTGAGGGGAGCTCTTTCCCCGTGTTATCTTGCCATCTCTCCCACACTGTAGCCAAAAAAACTGCGTGTGTTATTTCACATCCCATGTTTTTCTCCTCAGTTCAGGGCCGGCCTTGGGAGGTGCGGGGCCCAATTAAGAACAGTTTTCATAGAAATATAACTATATAATTACATATGAGTAATATTCAGGCACGTGAAGTGAAAGGCAATATGACTGTCAGTCGGTTTTTAAAAAATCTTAAACCGCGCATGCGCAGATTGTTCTCTCCGTAAAAATAATATGCGTAACTAAATTCAATTTGCCAGGGCTTCCAAATCCTCATCTTTTGAATTACTGATATGGGGTGGGGGGTGGAGGGGTGACGGCAGGTGGAAGATGGTGGGAAAAAAACGCGAAACACTGGGACAAGTTGAATCAGTTGTCATCTTATTGAATGTATATACTAGTTCAAGGGGACCAATTGGCAGTGGAGAGTTCTTTCACAAGCGCGTGTGGAGTCTAGCCAGGGGTAAAGTTGCTGGGAGGGCTGTAGCAGTTGAGAAGGAGGGGGAGTCGGGGGTTCATGCCAGTAACCCACTCACTCACCGCTGCCGCAGGCTCCGGGCACGGAGTCACCGCATTGTGGCGGGGAGGGAATTAGCTCGCGTGGCTCCGAGTGGCCGCCATCACCGGACTAGCAGTACCGACTGCCATCTCAGCACCTTCTGCCGGCCCACTCACCTCTGGCAGTGCTCTCCATCTGAACATAAAGGGTACCCGCTCAAGAGCAAAGATCATAGAGCGGAGTGGGTCAGCGAGTGTGGATAACATCACAGTGGGCGGTGGAGCTCACTCCTGTGTCAGCGCGATCAAGGGATCAATTGAGGTTACTCGCCCTGACATATGGAATAAGCTCCACCGCCCGCATTCCTGTTATCCATCGCCCGCTGACAGGCTCTTGAGGCTGGATGCTGGCATGATCCCGACCCCCTCTCCACTCGAGTAGCTCAGCAGGACAGCAGCGGAGCGACTCTGGAGAGAAGATCCTTCTTCAGACTGAAACTGAACTCTCGGTTGGTGAGAGTTACTTGTGATTGTCTGAAGAAGGGTCTCGACCAGAAACACAACCTCTCTCCAGAGCCTCCTGCCCCGGCCCGCTGAGCCCACCACAGACAGGGAGTTGAAGGTAGACACAGGGGGGTCCACCTTCAACTTCAGAGCCAAACAAAAAACACAAGAGTGCTGGAGGAACTCAGCGGGGCAAGGCAGCACCCGCGGAGGGAACATATCACTTATCAGGAGCCGCCACCGGCCAGACTCTTCATCCCACCAAACGGAAATTCAACCACAGATGCAGACGTCACCGCAAAGCGTCTAAGAAGGAACTGCAGATGCTGGAAAATCAAAGGTAGACAAAAATGCTGGAGAAACTCAGCATCTATGGAGCATCTATGGAGTGAAGGAAATAGCCAACGTTTTGGGCTAGTCTGAAGAAGGGTTTTCACCCGAAAAACGTTGCTATTCCTAGCTCCATAGATGCTGCCTCACCCGCTGAGTTTCTCCGCAATTTTGTCCACCGCAAAACGTCAATGGTTCCGGGTATGCTGAGGCAACAGGGTGAGAAAGAGGGACTGTGAGAGAGCTGGAGAGATACGAGATGGGGAGCGGGAGAGAGAGAGAGAGTGCGAGAGAGAGAGGGAGGGAGAGAGCAAAAGACAGAGAGACACAGTGTGGATCGGTAGGATAATTGAATAACTAACCTGAAGAGGATTGCCAAAACGAAAGCGCCTCAATCGTGATGGTGAGTTTTAAGAAATTCTCAATGTGTCATCAATGCACCAATCTATTTTCCTCAGTAAATGTAATTGTGTTTTGATCAAGTATTGATGACGCAGTGTGCTAAATTGTATTCAAAGGAACGCAACGTCATTAATACTTGTTCAAAAACACAATTACATTTACTGAGGAATGTGGATCGATGCATTGATGACAACATTGTATAACTACTTGTTAACCACTGGCTGTTAACAAGTGCTAACAGTAGTAGTTAACAAATCGTTTGTGTCTGATGGCCGAGCATCCGCGCGGTTGTTATCCATGTTTTGTTTCGTAAAAAGTCCGTATGGGCGAATGTTTTTTTAAAATCTTTATTTAACAAAGCGAATTTGTATTTCCGTATGAATTACGGAAAATTAATGCGGGGGCCCCCCTTTGGCACGGGGCCCAATTGGGAGAAATCAGTCCCATCGGCTTAAGGCTGGCCCTGCTCATGTCTGATAACTCTAGGACTGCATCATTATATTTCAGACACTGTCTTATGGTGAGACACAATCCTGTTGGTGTACCTCCACTTTGGTGGCAAGAACAGGAAGGCAGATTATTATCTGAATGGTATCAGATTACTAGAAGGGGAGGTACAATGAGACCTGGGTCTGCTTTGTACATCAGTCACTGAAAGTAAGCATGCAAGTACGGCAGGCAGTGAAGAAAGTTAATGGCATGTTGGCTTTCATTGTGAGAGGATTTGAGTTTAGGAGCAAGGAGGTTGTACAGGGCCCTAGTGAGACCGAACCTCGAGTATTGTGTGCAATTTTGGTCTCATAATTTCAGGAGGGACATCCTTGCTGTTGAGTGAGTTAATTTCCGGGATTGTGGAACTGACGTATGATGAAAGAATCGGTTGACTGGGCTTGTATTCGCTAGAATTTATAAGGATTAGTGGGGCTTAGAGAAACATATAAAATTCAAAAGGGATTGGACGCCACAGAAGGCAGTGGAGGCCAATTCTCTGGATGTTTTCAAGAGAGAGTTGGATTAAGGGAATCGAGAGATATGGGGAAAAAAAAGCTGAAGCAGGGTACTGTTTTTGGATGATCAGCAATGATCATATTGAATGGCGGTGCTGGCTTGAAGGGTGGAATGGCCTACTCCTGCACCTGTTTTCTCTGTTTATATGTTTCTATATTTCCAGCTGAAGTCACACCGACGGGAGTACCTCATGGCTGCGTGCTCAGCCCCCTGCAGTACTCACTCTATACTCATGAGTGCCTAGCCAGTCATGGTGTGAACTCCATCATCAAGTTCGCTGACGACATCACTGTTGTGGGACATATCACTGATTGGGACGAGTCAGAGTATAGACGTGAGATCGACCAATTGACCAAATGGTGCCAGCACAATAACCTGGCTCTCAACACCAGGAAAATCAAGGAACTGATTGTGAACTTTGGAAGGGGTAGGATGGGGACCCACAGTCCCGTTTATATCAATGGGTCGATGGTGCAAAGGGTCAAGAGCTTAAAATTCCTGGGCATGCATATCTCTGAAGATCTCTCCTGGTCCCAGAACACTGATGCAATTATAAAGAAAGCAAATCAGCGCTTCTACTTCCTAAGAAGATTACGGAGAGTCAGTATGTCAAGGAGGACTCTCTTGAATTTCTACAGGTGCACAGTAGAGAGCATGTTGACCAGTTGCATCGTGGCTTGGTTTGGCAACTTGAACGCCCAGGAGCGTAAGAGATTGCAAAAAGTTGTAAACACTGCCCAGTCTTTTATCGGCTCTGACCACCCTACCATCGAGGGAATCTATCACAGTCGCTGCCTCAAAAAGGCTGGTAGCATCATCAAGGACCCACACCATCCTGGCCACACACTCATCTCCCCGCTGCCTTCAGGTAGAAGGTGCAGGAGCCTGAAATCTGCAACATCCAGGTTCAGGAATAGCTACTTCTCCACAGCCATCAGGCTATTAAAACTCAACTCAACCAAAATTCTGAACATTAATAGCCCATTGCACTTTTATTTTATATTTTATTTATATATTTATTTATGGTGATATTTATTTATGGTGATGTTATATATTTATTTATGCCTACTATATTCTGTTGTGCTGAAGCAAAACAAGAATGTCATTGTCCTATCTGGGACACATGACAATAAACTCTCTTTTGAATCTTGAATCTTGACAGTATTATACTTCAGAAGATAGCACAAAATGCTGGAGTAACTCAGCGGGACAGGCAGCATCTCTGGAGAGAAGGAATCGGTGCTTTTCCTGGTGAAGAAGGTTCTTGACCTGAAATGTCACCCATTCCTGTTCTACAGACATGCTGCCTGCCCCGTTCAGTTACACCAGCAATGTATGTCTATCTTCAGCGTAAACCAGCATCTGCAGTTCCTTCCTACCTAAATATTACACTTCCATTTGTTTCTGGAGAAGATTAATTATTGGTTTCTCCTATTTTGCTTCGGACTTTTGGAAAGCTGTCAGATGCTCTCAGGAATCCAGTCGTCATGCAGATGTGTACATTTATTTCTTCATGGCCTGTGGTGAAAGGTTGCATATTGAGGGGTGACCACACTAAATACAGATCTGACTGAGTTACAGCATGTTACAACTGTCATTTACTGACTTATCTCAGGGAGCAGATCCCAGGAGCTTCTCCTCTGTGTTTCCCTGAATTAGATGATCTCTGTCTGCTGTTGCTGACAGCTTCTCACTGTGATTCTAAGAGACTTGACCTATCACTGGACCTGAACTACATTGAGGTGTGGGTTGGTGAGTGACCAGTAATGTTGGCACCACACAAGTGGCAGACAATGGGCAAGTTCATCAAAGTCCAGACACACATGGTGCCATCACTGACCTTACCACTGTCGGACACAGGCTCTTTGAGCCAATGTTGAATGACAGATGAGAGATTCCTTAATCCCAACCAAATAGATTATGTTCCTCGAGTCTATTATTCCTTTCTAGTGCAGCAATGGTAAATGTGATAAACATTTCCACCGGCCTGCATTTTAGCCATCCCAATCTATCTATACTGAGTAACCTGCATTCAGGAATTATAAGTTCTGTAATTCTGGTCGTGAATTCAAGAGAAACTTCATTATGGTCAGACTGCGAATCTTTCTACCATCACGGAAGAGAACGTGAATGTATTTAATGGTGCACTGGAGAAGAAAATGGTGAAGAAAGGAAACTATTCAGAAGGAGAGATTGCTGAGCGAGGTGTTGATGTGAACTGTGCTGGTGGGCTTTGTGACCATGTATGTTATTGGGCTGAACACTGACCGATGTTACTGCCAGATGTTATGGTCCATCTACTCACCTGCTCGACGGTGTCTGCGGTGCGGTGTCACGATTCTCCCCAAACCTCTGAGCAGCGATCGGGACTCAGTTGAGACTTCTCTGCACAGCTGGGGCGCTGAATGGAGAAGACTGGAGAAGAATGGAGGTTGAGTAAAACCTCTGGATGCATCTGAGACCAGAATAGAGGGAAGGGGAAGCGGGTGGGGAGAGGGGAGAGGGAAGCTGCCAGTCATTTTAATATTTTATTTAAGGTTGCATATATGTTCATTCCCTGCACTAAGGCTGAAAGTACAAAGGATGCAAAGTCCTACACTGAGCCATGCACTGACAGTGCAGGACAGAACATTGCAAAGGCACTGCCCATGAAGTTCCATTTATTAATTCTAATCTGCTTAGCCAGTTGGAAGAACTACCTAATGGTAGCACACAACTAAATTATCACCAGAGTTAACAAATACAAACAGTACCAGTTACCGGCCCTTTCTAAAGTGGCTTCTGCGCCAATGCAAAATGAGCAAACCATCCAATTGATTAGATTGTGGTGTTTGACTACAAGATTCTCAACTTGCCTGTATGTTTCCTTGTCTGACACAGCCCTGACTGTTGCTGATGATGGTTTTTGTACAAAGTGAGAGTTGCTGCCTATGGATTTCTGTATAACCACAGTGTAGTTTTCTCTCCATACATAGAACAGAGAACTGCACAGAAAGCAGGCCCTTCAGCCCATAATGTCCATGCCGAATACAATACCAAATTAAACTATTCTCCTCTGGCTGCACGATCCATATCCCTCCATTCCCTACATATCCATGCGTCTATCTGAAAGTCTCAACCCCCACTGTCCTATCTGCCCCTAACACCACCCCGCAACGATTTCCAGGCAACCACCTGTGTAGAAAATTTGCTCCAGATATCTCTTTTAAACTTTGCCCCTCTCACCTTAGAGCTCGAGAAGCAAGAGCTCGAAAATCCAAATGTGACTGGAATCTTGTCCGTGTGGCACAGTGTGAACGCTCTGTTCATGGATTTGGGTCAAAGTAAACTAATGTGGGTCCAGGTTGTTGCTCTGTGGGCTGACAAAATTTGTGCAGTGAGACTCTGCTCCCCCGTCATCATTGGCACCAACCCAATGCACCAGCTCTGCTCATCACTAGGGATCGGCACCACAGGACCAATGTCAATAGCACTCTGCACTCCCATTCATCTTCCCTCTGCTTTTGTCCTTGTCCTTGAGAGAATGCAAAAAATAGACAACTCGAGTTGTGGAAATATTAAGCAATAAAGGGATCACAGTTAAACGTATGAAAGTAACAGCAGCATTTGATCTGCATACGAGGCTCCTGGCAGCTATTTCTTTTCAGATTCCCCCTCCTGATATGTGTACCTTGGCAGCAGCATCACCATCACAAGGTCCCACATCAACATCCCGGCTGGTACTTTCGCTGTAACATTAACCTGATGGCGGGAGGTATCAGAGGCTGGATATTCAATGGTTCCCTAAAGCCTTTCCATCAGCAGCAAGGAGCAAGTCGGCAGAGTGACAGGACACTTGGCATCTCAGGAACCCAAGGCATCTTCAAGAACAGCTCCTAATGCCATGTTCTCCATCCCTGGGAAGGAGGGGCATGAGAAACATGGTAACAACAACACAACCTCCCTTCCACCCACTGCCCCTTGACCCTACCCACTGCCCCTTGACCCTACCCACTGCCCCTTTACCCTACCCACTCCCCATGCTAGCCCATTACTCCATCCCCCACCCACTGCCCCACGCTAGCCTGTGACCACACAACCTCCCACTGACATGCACTAACCCATGACCCCATCTTCTTTTTGTGTGCACCATTGGAGTCTGCACCGATCAACGATCACCTGTTGACACTGGTTCAATGTTATAATGCTTTCGCATCCACTCCCTATCCAGGCAATTTACTGAGGCCAATTAATCTACAAGCCCACATGTCTTTGTGATGTGGGACGAAACCGAACCCCCTGGAGAAAACCCACATGGTCACAGGGAGAACATGCAAACTCCACACAGACAGCATCCACGGTCAGGATCGAACCCGGGTCTTTGCAGTTCTCCCAGCTCGACCACTGCACAGTTCTGAAACTTTAACTGATTCTCGCTCCACGTTTGCCGCCTGACTTGTGTCCGGCTTTATTTCAGATGCCCAGAATTTGCAAGTTTTATTGTTGATTTTATTTTCTTAATTTCTATAAACTCAGGGACAATGGCAGACTTTCCAGGTGAGATAACGATTTACGTGCACCTCCTCTAAGCTCAACCACTGCATCCGGTGTTCCCAGTGTGGCCTCCCTTACATCTGAGAGACCAAAACATTAGACTCTTTTGCCCCTTGGAACATTAAGCTGCTGATAGTCACAGACTGTGAGCCCAGAGGTTTAACAGTCAGCTCCAGTGACGGCTTCACACTCCTTCACCCCCATTTTGACAGCTCTGTTGTCTGGACAATCAGCTTCTGCTGTCTCCTTATTTACACCTCACTGTCAGACGTAATCCATTTCATCATCATGTTGAATGTTAACGAGGGCTGCTGCTTGCTGAGGGAACTCAGATTGACCTCACCTGTGGCCAACTGGATTTGCCTACTTACTCGCAGCTGGCTGCAACCACATCCGGTGGTGACTTAACTGATTTGCCTTGTCAATTGGTTAAGCAAATTTCTAAAGTCCCCCCAAGTTCAAGTTCAAGTTGAGTTCAAATTACAGTTATTGTCGCATGCACCAATTGGTACAGTGAGATTTGAGTTACCATACAGCCATACGAATAAAAAGAACACAATATACGATAGAATTTAACATGAACATCCCCACAACAGCGGAATCAATGTTTCCCACTGTGAGGGAAGGAAATAAAGTTCAGTCAGCTTCCTCTTTGTTCACCCGTGGTCGGGGCATTTGAGCCTTCCGCAGTCGCCCAATGTTCAGGCCCTCTCGCCGGGATGATTGGAGATCCGACGCCGGAACGGAAGAACACTCTCAGCAGTTTGGAGTTTCCGAATCGGCCGCTTCCCGCTCCCCCAACCACCCCCCCCCCCACCCCCCCCCGCTGAATTTTCAAGTATCAAAACACCTACCGTTTTATATCTTCATACCTCTTGCAACAAAGACCACAATATCATGAGTTTTTTTAGTTATTTGCTTCATCATTTACAACATATCCCTGTTGGATGCATTCAGATGCCGAGATCACTTTGTGGATCAACATTGTGTAGTCCATTTAATCAATATTTATGTTTCATTCTTTCTTCCAAATGTGGGAAACCTCAAATTTTCCCACATTATGCTCCCTCTGCCAACTTATTGTCCACTCAGTTAACCTGTCCATATCCCTTTCCAGGCTCCTCGTGCCCTCCTCACAACTTGTTCATCCACCGGTCTTTGTTCACCATAAATCTGTCTACGGTTCACTTTCACAGCCGCTTCATTCGTCACTAATGTGGAATGTAAACAGTTGAGGCCCCCATGTGTTACTGATTGACCCATTTATTGGTACTCTGTTTCCTGTTAATTACTCCACTTGCCGTGCTTGTGTGTTACGCCAACCCCGTGTGCCCTTTGTGCTTTTCATGTAGCCTGGTGGATAAGTTTAGGTCATTAACTCACCACAACCAATGCCCGACAATGTAGCACAGACTTGTGGCATTAAACAAAACAAACATACTGTTAGAAACATAACTATACCTGGAGTGACTCCAATATGTTTCTCCCCAGTTGGGTTTGCCCCATTGCTAGTGTTGACCCAGCTGCGGTCTCCTCTGTTCAATCCTAGGTCCTGTCGTTGCAGAGCCCCAGTTGCTTGGTTCACTTCCAGACCAATGCTTTCCTTCCTCTCCTGGTTCTCTCTCAGATTTGATAGACACAATTTCCCACACTCAAATCCATGCTGACTGTTTCTAATCCATCATTGTCTTCCCATAATCTGCCAGATACTGCCCCTTAGATTCCTCTCCAGTAACCTTCCCACCACTGGTGTTAGGCTCAACAGCCTGTAGTTCCCTGGCTTGTCTTTGCAGCCCTTCTGAAGTAAAGTCACAACTTTAGCCATCCTCCAGTGTCCCGCTCCCTCCCCCATGTCTAAAGCACATGGTATTGGGAGTAGGGTGTTGAAGTGGATAGAAAGTTGGTTGGCAGACAGGAAGCAAAGAGTAGGAGTGAACAGGTCCTTTTCAGAATGGCAGGCAGTGGCGAGTGGCGTGCCGCAAGGCTCGGTGTTGGGGCCGCAACTGTTTAACGTATATATTAATGATTTGGAAGAGGGGATTAGGACCAACACAAGCAAGTTTGCGGATGACACAAAGCTGGGTAGCAGTGTGAACTGTGAAGAGGATGTTAGGAGGTTGCAGGGTGACCTGGATAGGTTGAGTGAGTGGGCAGATGCGTGGCAGATGCAGTATAATATAGATAAATGTGAGGTTATCCACTTTGGTGGCAAAAACAAGGGGGCAGATTATTATCTCAATGGGGTTTGGTTAGGTGAGGGGGAGGTACAGTGAGACCTGGGTGTCCTTGTACACCGGTCACTGAAAGTTGGCGTGCAGGTACAGCAAGCAGTGAAGAAAGCTAATGGAATGTTGGCCTTCATAACAAGAGGATTTCAGTATAGGAGTAGAGAGGCTCTTCTGCAGTTGTAGAGGGCTCTGGTAAGACCACATATGGAGTATTGCATGCAGTTTTGGTCTCCTAATTTGAGGAAGGACATCCTTGTGATTGAGGCAGTGCAGCGTAGGTTCACGAGATTGATTCCTGGGATTGCGGGACTGTCATATGAGGAAAGATTGAAAAGACTAGGCTTGTATTCACTGGAGTTTGGAAGGATGAGGGGGGATCTTATAGAAACATATAAAATTATAAAAGGACTGGACAAGCGAGATGCAGGAAAAATGTTCCCAATTTTGGGTGAGTCCAGAACCAGGGGCCACAGTCTTAGAATAAAGGGGACTTAGAACTGATGTGAGAGAGAAACCTTTTCACCCAGAGAGTTGTGAATTTGTGGAATTCCCTGCCACAGAGGGCATTGGAGGCCAAGTCACTGGATGGATTTAAGAGAGAGTTAGATAGAGCGCTAAGGGCTAGTGGAATCAAGGGATATGGTGAGAAGGCAGGCACGGGTTATTGTTTGGGGACGATCAGCCATGATCACAATGATTGGCGGTGCTGGCTCGAAGGGCTGAATGGCCTCCTCCTGCACCTATTTTCTATGTTTCTATGTAACGATGATGCAGTCTCTCTGCCAGGACCCATGCAATTTCTCCCCTCACTTCACACAATGTTCCACGATACATCAAGCCTCAGGGATTGAATAGTTTACAAGGTAGAACTCAAGGATAACGTAGGGAATTTGTGCTTGGGATCAGAGGATGTAGGTGAGATGCTAAATAAGCACATTGCATCTGGGACCTTTGTTGTTTGTAATAGAGATAAATGACATGGACGTAACGTAGATGTGTTGATCAGTAAGTCTACAGGTAATTCCAAAATTGGTGTTGTGCACAGTGAGGAAGGCTGTTAAACTGAACAGCGGGATATAGATCAGCCACAGAAATGTCGCAGCTTTATAGGCTGCATTTGGAGTATTGCATGCAGTTCTGGATGTTCCATTACTGCAAGGATGTGGAGGCATTAGAGAGAATGCAGATGAGATTTAGAAGGCAATCAGTCCGAGGATAGGTCCCAAAATGAAACATCACCGATGTTCTCCAGAGATGCTGCCTGACCTGCTGAGTTACTCCAGCACATTGTCCCTTTTCTTTCCAAAATGCTGCCTGGAATATAGGGTTTTAGCTTTAAGGAAAGATTGGGCAGCATTTCATTGTTTTTCTTGGAGTATTGGGGTTGAGGGAAGACTACTGGACAAATGGAAACCAAGTGCTTGAGAAACTCGGCATGCAAGGCATTATCTCTGGAGAACATAGATATGTTCTGGTCATACACTAACATACACTGGTCAAAAAGGCTCTTCCTGAGGAGACTAAAGAAGGTCCATCTGTCTCCTCAGATTCTGGTGAACCTCTACCGCTGCACCATCGGGAGCATCCTTACCAACTGTATCACAGTATGGTATGGCAACTGCTCTGTCTCTGACCGGAAAGCACTGCAGAAGGTGGTGAAAACTGCCCAACGCATCACCGGTTCCTCACTCCCCTCCATTGAGTCTGTCCATAGCAAGCGATGTCTGCGAAGGGCGCGCAGCATCGTCAAGGACTGGTCTCACCCCAGCCACAGACTGTTTACCCTCCGCCCATCCGGGAGGCGCTACAGGTCCCTCCGTTGCCGGACCAGCAGGTTCAGGAACAGCTTCTTCCCTGCGGCTGTTACAATACATAACTCTGCACCTCGGTGATTGCCAGTCACCTCCCCGGACACTCCTTCCCCCAGAATAATTGCACTACTGATACTGTTTGTACATGTATATGTTTTACCGTTCATTATTTTAAGTTCGCTCTTTTTGGGGAGATGCTAACTGCATTTTGTTGTCTCTGTACTGTACACTGCACAATGACAATTAAGGGATTTAATTGAATTGAATTCAATTCAATAGCGAAAGGTGACATTTTGAATCGAGACCCTTCTTCAGGCTCCATATAGACCTGATAGAAGAGTGTAAAATTATGAGACGTACAGATAGGGTAGATAGTTAGAACCTATTTGCCCAGGGTGGCAATGTCAAAGACTTGAGGGCATAGCTTCAAAGCGAGTGGAACTAAGTTTAAAGGAGATGTGCAGAACAGGTTTTTACACAGAGATCGTGGGTGTCTGGAATGCACTGCCAGGAGTGGTGGTGGAGGCCGGTTCATAAGGAACATTTAAGAAGCTTTTAGATAAGCACATGGTTATGCAGGGAATGGAGGGACATGGTTCACGTACAGACAGTTGCATTTAGACTAACGTGGCATCATGTTTGGCCACCTTCCCTACTAAAGTAGAAGCAAGGTTATGGCCTTAGTTGTTATTTGTGTTAATTTAGGAAATGACCAATATGAATTATTTGCAGACAGAGAAGATTAGTTTAACTTGGCATCATGCTCAGCACAGACATTGTGGGCCGAAGAGCCTTTTCCTACGCTGTACTGTTGCGCAAAGACCCCCTTTTTATAATGTGGATATGCTTCAAGATGTTCTTGTTCCTTAATTCCCTACCTTCATGACCTTCGCCACAGTAAATACTGATGAGGAATAGTCATTTAACACCTTGCCCATCCACCAAGATTCTATACAGGGACAATGATGTTGATCCTTCAGGGCAACAATATTCTCTCCACAGCTACTCTTTTACTCCCTGTATACTTTTTGGAGTTCCTGAGGATTTACCTTGACCTTGTTGGCCAAAGATACCAAATGTCCTCTTTCAGTATTCCTGATTTTCACACACAGTGTAATCCACCAGTGCTTATTCCACTCTAAGGTTTTGCTTGATAGCAGCTGCTTACACTTGATACATGCCTCCTATTTTCTGACCAGTGCCTCATTATCCCTCATCTGCCAGGATTCCACAATCCAATCAGAACATACACCAACACAGCACAGGTAAAGGCCCTTCGGCCCATAATGTTCATCCTGAACATGATGTTAAGATAAATCTTCTCTGCCTGCATGTAGTGCCTATCCCTCCATTTCCTGCAGATCCATGTGCCTATCTAAAAGCCTCTTAAACAACACTATCTCATCTGCCTCCACCACCACCTCTGACAACACCAACAATCACCCTCCACTCATGGTGTAAAATACTTTAAACTTTGCCTCTCTCCTTAAAACTGATAGTATTAGTTCCCCCACTTACATTTCAGTGACTTGCCCAGCACTTTCCCCACTAAGGTCCTGTGATGTCCTTTGATGAGTAGGGCCATCTACACATTGGTTAAGAAAACTTTCCTGCAAGCAGTTAACTGGATTGTGGAACATAGGACAATTAATGGTGGTGAATTGAGGACGATCCGTACTACGGTTGAGGAGATGCTGGATGTCTTAAGGCATATGATGGTATATAAATCTCTCGAGCCTAATTAGATATAGACAAGGACAATGAGGGAAGCTAGAAAATAAATGGCGGGAGAACTTGATTGAGAGATATGAAATTCAGTCCCTTGCAAGGGGTGACAATGAAACAGGAGATGTGGAGACTGTATGGCTAGAACTAAGGAATTGTAAGTGTAAAAAGACCCTAATGCGACTAATCTACAGGCCCTCATACAGTAGCCTGGACATAAGGCGCAAGTTGAATCAGGAGTTAAAATTGGCATGTAGCAAAAGTAATGCTGTGGTTCTTATGGGAGATTTCAACATGCAGGTAGACTGGAAAATCAGGTTGGTACTGGACCCCAAGAAAGGGACTTTGTAGAGTGCCTTTGTGATGGATTCTTAGAGCAGCTTGTATTGAAGCCTACCAGGGAGAAGGCAATTCTGGATTTAGTGTTATGTAATGAACCGGATTTGCTAAAGGGCCTCGAGGTTAATGAGCCATTAGGAGGTAGTGACCATAACATGGTCAGGTTTAATCTACAATTGGAGAGGGTGACGGATAGATCAGAGGTGTCAGTGTTTCAGTTGAATAAAGGGGAATATGGGCCATGAGGGAGAAGCTGGCCAAAGTTGACTGGAAAGATACACTAGCAGGGATGACAGTGGAACAAAAATGGCAGGTGTTTCTATGAATAATACAGAAGGTGCAGGTTCAGTTCATTCCTAGGAGGAAGAAAGATTCCAAAGGGAGTAAGGGGCGACCATGTCTGACAAGGGACGTCAGAGACAGTATAAAAATTAAAGCGAAGAAGTACAAAGTAGCAAAGATGACCGGGAATAGGAAGATTGGGTAATGTTTAAAGAACAACAGAAGATAACTAAAAAGACAATACGGGGAGAAAAGATGAGGTACGAAGGAAAGCTAGCCAAGAATATAAAGGAGGATAGTAAAAGCTTCTTTGGGTATGTGAAGAGGGAAAAAAATAGGTAAGACCAAATTTGGACCCTTGAAGACTGAAAAAAGTAAATTTATTGTGGGGAACAAGGAAATGGCAGATGAGTTGAACAGGTACTTTGGATCTGTCTTCACTAAGGAGGACACAAACATTCTTCCTGATATAGTAATGGCCAGAGGTGGGTTGATGGAGGAACTGAAGGAAATCCACATTAGGCAGGAAATGGTGTTGGATAGACTGATGGGTTGATAAATCCCCAGGGCCTGATGGTCTGCATCCCAGCGTACTTAAGGAAGTGGCTCTAGAAATCATGGATGCATTGGTGATAATTTTCCAATGTTCTATAGACTCAGGATCATTTCCTGTGGATTGGAGGGTAGCTAATGTTGTCCCATTTTTTAAGAAAGGCGGGAGAGAGAAAACAGGGAATTATAGACCAGTTAGCCTGACATCGATGGTGGGGAAGATGCTGGAGTGAATTATAAAAGATGAAATAGCCACACATTTGGATAACAGTAACAGGATCGGTTCGAGTCAGCGTGGATTTACGGAGGGGAAATCATGCTTGACTAATCTTCTGGAACTTTTTGAAGATGTAACTAGGAAAATGGACAAGGGAGAGCCAGTGGATGTTGTGTACCTGGACTTTCAGAAAGCATTTGATAAGGTCCCACATAGGAGATTAGTGGGCAAAATTAGGGCACATGGTATTGGGGGTAGAGTGTTGACATGGATAGAAAATTGGTTGGCTGACATGAAACAAAGAGTAGGGATTAACGGGTCCCTTTCAGAATGGCAGGCAGTGACTAGTGGGGTATCGCAAGGCTCGGTGCTGGGACCACAGCTATTTACAATATACATCAATGATTTGGATGAAGGGATTCAAAGTAACATTAGCAAATTTGCAGGTGACACAAAGCTGGGTGGCAGTGTGAACTGTGAGGAGGATGCTATGAGAATGCAGGGTGACTTGGACAGCTTGGGGGAGTGGGCAGATGCATGGCAGATAAAGTTTAATGCAGATAAATGTGAGGTTATCCACTTTGGTAACAAAAACAGGAAGGCAGATTACTATCTAAATGGCGTGAGGTTGGGAAAAGGGGAAGTACAACGGGATCTGGGGGTGGTTGTTCATCAGTCTATGAAAGTAAGCATGCAGATACAGCAGGCAGTGAAGAAAGTGAATGGCATGTTGGCCTTTATAACAAGAGGAGTCGAATATAGGAGCAAAGAGGTCCTTCTGCAGTTGTACAAAGCCCTAGTGAGACCACATCTGGAGTATTGTGTGCAGTTTTGGTCCCCTAATTTGAGGAAGGACATTCTTGCTATTGAGGGAGTACAGCGTAGTCTACAAGATTAATTCCCGGGATGGCGGGACTGTCATTTGCTGAGAGAATGGAGTGGCTGGACTTGTACACTCTGGAGTGGAGAAGGATGAGAGGAGATCTCATTGAAACATATCAGATTGTTCAGGGTTTGGACACGCTAGAGGCAGGAAACATGTTCCCGATATTGGGGGAGTCCAGATCCAGTTTAAAAATAAGGAGTAAGCCATTTAGAACGGAGACGAGGAAACATTTTTTCTCACAGAGAGTTGTTAGTCTGTGGAATTCTCTGCCTCAGAGGGTGGTGGGGGCAGGTTCTCTGGGTTTCAAGAGAGAGCTAGATAGGGCACTTAAAAATAGCAGTCAGGGGATATGGGGAGAAGGCAGGATCGGGGTACTGATTGGGGATGATCAGCCATGATCACATTAAATGGCGGTGCTGGCCCGAAGGGCTGAATGGCCTCCCCATCACCTCTTGTCTCATTTTATTGTCTGTTGTCTATCATTAGACATGGGTGAGGTGCCAGAAGACTGGAGGGGGGCAAATGTTTTCCTCTATTTAAGGGGCTGGAAAAGCCTGGGAACTATAGATTACTGAGCCTAACATCTGTGGAAAACAAGTTACTGGTGAGGATTCTGAGGGATTATATATATAATATAGAAAGTATCTTATGAATCTTTTTTTAAGAAGTAACCAAAAATGTTGACAAAGGCAAAGACATATACTTTGTCTATATGGACATCAGTAGGGCATTTGATAAGTATCCGCATTGCAGGTGACTCTGGAAGGTTAAATGTCAGGGGATCCAAGCTGAGCTAGCCAAACTGATCGAGAAAAAGCGAGTTCAGTATCTCAATAAACGCAAGGAATTATGGGATTTGTCAAAGGTCATCAGGATTTAAAAGAAGCGACTGCAGCGCTGTATAAACTGTGAGTACATTTTCGGTCTGAGTTTATGTCTTCTTTGAACCTTATCTTGGTTGTGGCTGACCCAAATTACGACGATATGACACTGGATGATTTTCTGCGATGGAAAGTCGAAGCTTTGAAGCATTTTTTAGCAGACAGGGGTTTGAAAAAGACGGGACCAAAAGACGAACTCGCTGCTCTTGCTTATGCTGCATGGTACATGATGAAGCCCGTGCTACCGACTGCTGGCCTCCTACAATCATCGTCGAGCTGTCAAGACATCTTGCTAGTTATGATGAGGCTAACCAGCCCGCTACTTCACTGACGTCTCGCCTGCTTAGCGACTACAAAGAAGACAAGGCCTATAGCCATTTTGATTCAAGATGGCTGAAAGAAGTCTTCTTTCACAACTTTACCCACACATGTACATGCAGAAGTCATTGAGAAATCAATAAATGTGCAGACAGCCCGTGGCCGTGGACCAGTGTAGCAAGAGGTGAAAACCCCACAAATACTTTTCATTTTATCTATTGATAGTTTTAGAAAACATACATTTCATTTCATTCTCCCTCCCCTCCCAAACAAAAACAATAAAAAATGGGTTATTCAATGTCATGATTTCACTCACTCACCGAAGCATAAAGCGATAAAACCACCAAAATCATCGTGCTTTTGTACAAATGAACCATAAATTCACCTACTCAATAGTTTTTAAAGCAGTATTTTCTTACCACGAAGAAGTAAAACTGTAAAATACGTATGAAACGCAGGTCCGTACACACACAGTAGCTCAGCTGGCGAGAATGTTAATCCCGAATGACCCATGACCTGGGCGTGCGCAGTTGCAATATCAAACTCGCTTATTTGCTTAGGTCAAGGAAGCAGAGGATTATGGAGCAGTTTTGTTTTTCGGACTGGAGGCCTGTGACTAGTGGTGTGCCTCAAGGATTGGTGCTGAGCCCATAGCTGTCTGTGGTTTACATCAACAATTTTCAATTGGAATGCGCAAGGTAAGTTTACAGGTGACACTAAAGTGGGTGGTATTATAGATAGTGAAGATGGTTATTAAAATTTACAGCAGGGTCTTGATCAGCTAAGTGGACTGAGGAATGACTAGTGGAGTTTAATGTAGATAAGAGCAAGTTATTGCTATTTATGAAGTCAAATCAGGGCAGGACCTTGAAAGTGAATGGCAGGCCCAGGGAGTGTTGTTGAGCAGTGGGATTTAGGAGTGAAGATACATAGTTCACTGAAATTGTTGTCACAGGTGTATAGCATGGTCAAGAAGGCTTCCAGTACAACACCCTTCAGATGTACTACACATGCGTGAGGTCACATTTGGTGCATTGTCTTGGTCACCCAGTTATAGGAAGGTTGTCATTAAGCTAGAAAGACAGCAGAGAAGATATGGGGAGGATGAGCAGGACAGGACTTTATGCCTTGGTATGCAGAATGCTGAGGGCTGATTTTAAAGAAGTGTATGAATGTCATGAATGGAATAGATAGGCCAAATGTACAGTCTTTTAGATAGAGTAGGGTAATCAAGAACCAGGGGACATAGGTTTGTGAGAGGGTAGGATGAAAAGAACCTTAGGGGCAACTTATTCTCACGGAAGGTGGTGGGAATTTTGGATAGGAAGATGGATGGGAAGATGGATAGGGAAGGTATAATGGGATATGGGCCAAATGCAGGCAGGCGGGACTAGTGTAGACAGGGCATCTTGGTTAGCACTGGCAAGTTGGACTGAAGGGTATGTTTCTGTGCTGTATGATGTGATGACTCATGACTCTAAGTTGTGCCCACTCATTCACTGATTGGACACTTTCCCATGTGGTGAATCCAGACAGTAACCAAACTTCTTTACATGTATTCCAGGAATCAGCTGTCAATGGTCCTGACCACAACCTCATGGCAAGCATCCAATACATGAACGTGTGCCTCTCCCTCTCAACATGAAGTTGTGTCATGGATCAGAGTAGGGGAGATATCTCTGATCGGGTGGGGATGGTGAACTTCATCACCTCCCGGGAAGGTGAATTAACGTGGCTCACTCCACTCCCTCCCCCTCATTATCTGATGCTGACTGATATGAACAGATCAATGGCAGCAGAGTTTGCTCCACCCCCTCAGTTCCTTCCTGCGATTGGCAGTGACTGGGTTCAGCAGGATATAAATTGCAGCATCTTGTGCCCAGGGTATTGGACCCACCTGAGGTGAAACCGGCTTGTTGGTGACGGACACAGTGAGTACCAGAGAGACTGTTTGTGTGTTGCTGACACACGGGACTAGCTGCTGGTTCCCATTTTCAATGGATCGACACCAAGTGAAATGAAATGAATGGGGGATTCTTTGTTTTAACAGGTTGGTGTCAGGATGAAGCCCTTCGCGACAATTGTGCTTGCGATGTGCATTTACCTGTCGGGATCGGACAGCGCTGGTTAGTGTGAGGTTTACGTGTAGGTTTGGAGAGTGTGTGTCTGTGCTGTCCATGATGTCAGTCTGAACTAATCCCATCTCCTTGCACATGGTCTGTATCCCTCTATTCCTCGATGTGCATGTCTGTCTAAATGCCTCTTAAACACTGCTATTGTATCTGTTTCTACCACCACCCTGGCAGTGTGTTCCAGGCACCCACCACTCTGGAAACAGATACTTACCTTTCACATCTCCTTTTAACTTGATCCCTCTCACTATCAATCTGTGCCCTCCGCTACTTGTCATTTCCACCCTGGGGGAAAAACAGACTCTGGCTATCTACCCTAACTCTGCTGCCTGTCATTTTGTACTTCTACAGTTTGCTCCTCAGCCTCCAACACTCCAGACAAAATAATCCATGTTTGCCCCACCTCTCGTTGTACCTAATGTGTTTGAATCCAGGCAAACTCTTCAACACTCTCTCCAAACCTGACTGTCTTCAGATGTCACTCTGTCTCTCACATTTTAAAAAAACATCCTTTTGCAGAAAACTGCTGATTAGTTACCCTGTGTTCCATCTCAGATGGCAAAGTTAACTCCAAACTGAGATTTTACAATGTTACTCTTCAATTTTACAGGATTGTTTGGAAAATCTGTGATATTCCCAACCCAAACAAAACACAGCTTTGTCAAGTTGAATGCACGTGATTTCACCAGTATGGCCGCCTTTACTGCCTGTTTCAGGACAGCCACTGAAGCAACTTACCACGGTTTGCTCTCCTACGAAACAAGCTCCTCCGCTAATGAACTCCTGATTTGGGAACAATCTAAAACGGAACTCCGGCTGTATTTAGGAGAATATGTCAATAGGTTTCGCATCCCAGACACACAATCTTTACTGAGACACATCTGTGTGACCTGGGAGTCTAAAGGGGGTGAGACAACAGTCTGGGTCAATGGGAGACGCAGTGTAGAGAAGGTTACTGGAGAGGGTCATGTTGTGAAAGGGACTGGTCAATTTATTCTAGGTAGAGGTGAAAGAAGCACATGGTCTTTTGTCGGGGAGATAACTGATGTTAATATGTGGGATCGTGTTCTAAAACCCAATCAGATTGAGTTGATCAGTCAGGGGTGTTACAGTGATGGAGGGAACATGATTGACTGGGGATCAACGACATATACACCAGCAGGGAACGTCATAATTAAAGACAATAATGATTGTACACTTTAAATGTTTTGGCTCCAAAAGGCATTTAAATGTGCAGAGGGAAACACAATCTCCTCAAACTACTATTGCTTAAAATGACCTTGCATCACGATCTTTCCTCTCTAAACTTGATCAGTAGTAAAGTACTGTTGTTGATTCCAGAATAAAGGGCTGTTTACATCGGGGAAAGGGACAACTCACTGTTCTTCCAGTTTCTCATCACCCTCACTGACAGGGTAATGGCTTCAAACTCAGTACACAAGACTCTCGGCCATTCTCCATCACACATTGAGAGAGGGACGGGGAGCGTGGAACCATGGTGGATGTCTACAGAGATCAGCAGGGTATAAACCCCTGGGCACTGCCCCACACACTGACCCTTGACTGAAGCCCAGGGATTGCTCAGAACAGACAAGTCTGCCCTCTTTAACCTGACTCCCCCTCATCGTCCATTCAGCTGAAGCCCTTCCTCAAATCCCACCGGCAACAGTTGGGCATCCCAGTACAGAGCGGTGTCCAGGGCATTTGGTGCCATCTCTCTGACACACACATGTAGACAAGAAAGCGTCAGGGGCACGGGGGTGGTGGTGATGGGCAGACATGGACTGTGGGAAAGTCCCTGTGTGGAGGCTGATTCTTTCTTTATTTAGATTGTGCTGATTGGAATTATTACTGTCTCTCTCTGTATTACCCTCTTGATTTCACATTGTTTGTTACACCAAGGTTTGGAAAGCTCACAATGTGTTCTGTGCTTCCAGTGATTGTGATTGAACTGTAACATTGCAGTTTTATCAGTTTAATAAACGAGCATTAAAACAGAATGGATCATGTGTGTGAAAACTGTGTTTGTGTATCCAGGTTCCATGTGATGTTCACTGCACTCAGTGTTCATGACTAAGTCTTAAAAACATCCCTAAATACACCTATCAATTTCTGCACCATCTAAGCCTTTTGCACAAAGTTCAGTAGAATAATAAGATTAAACAAGAACTTACCAGTTCGAAGTTTGATCGTTATTTTATGAGGAGTTACGATGAGGGATTACGTGAAGAACCCGCCTCACGCTGGCAACGGCATACTTCAAAGCAGCGGCATGAAAAACACAGAACACCAAAAGCCGGAGTAACATAGTAAGGCTCATAAAAGACTTAGAACTACCATTTGATCATTTATTTTATGAGGGTGGGAGCGGAGGGCACGTAATCCCTCATCGTAACTCCTCATAAAATAACGATCAAACTTCGAACTGGTAAGTTCTTGTTTAATCTTACTATTTTACTTCGGAGTCACGTGAGTGACTACGTGAAGATTTTAAAGCTTTCTGTGTTTTTTATGTCGTAGAATCAATCCGTACGACAGTCCGGCTAAGTAAACACATACATGAGAAACCAGACTAATGTTAGATCATTTCACAATTAACTTTTTAATGGTTTAAAGACCATATAATAACCCTCCTTATATCTGAGGGAAAATGATTACAAGTGATAAAAGATAGAAGTGACTACACCATTGATTATAGCAATTAATAGTAAACAAAGCAGGTGATTATAGTGCTCCCAACACCGCGTGTCCAAAGCTTGTCATAGTGTGAACAGGTTTATTGTAGAACTTTGAAAAAGTTTCTTCTCTACTCCACCCTGCGACTTTTAAAATATGCTCGAGAGGCACGTCCCGCCCCTTTGCCGCGGACGTAGCTGCCGCCCTGGTGGAGTGAGATTTGAACACATCAGTGTCTACTCCCGCTAAAACCAACACCTGTTTCAACCATTTTGAGATAGTTTGAACTGAAGCTTTTGTGTGTGGTTTTTTGTGCGTAACCATTAACGCTTTTTCATTTCCTCAAAGGGTGTCAGTAACTTTAATATATTTGTTCTAATGTTTAACCACACACAAAGTAGGATCAATATGATAAGCTTGAAAGGTTACCTTTGTTCCTGATCTCCCTGGTCTGCTTTGTTTGATCAACTCGTAAACATAGAACACAACATTATCTGTAGTCACATGCATACAGTCTAAATGCAACATTTGTAAAGTTTGCACTCTTTGAGCTGAGACCAGTGACATTAACATGACTAATTTCAATGTCAATCTTTCCAATGTCAACCCTTCAATTGGAGTCCATTGTCTAAGTAGCGTAAGTACAATGCTCACATCCCAAATCTCTGTGTATCTTGGTTTGGGTGGATTAATATTAAAGATTCCTTTCATGAATATAGATATTAATGGATGCGACCCAATTGATCTCTGATCAGTCATAAGCCCTAAATAGGACGACAAAGCACTGTGTGCAGTGTTAATGGCACTGTAACTTAAATGTTGCTGAAAATGCAAATTGGCAAGGAATTCCAAAACATTTGCAATATTTACAGTATCATAAGAAATATTTGACTGTGTGCAAAAGTCTTCCCATTTCTTAATATGTGTCATATATTGCTTTTGTGTGCTATTGCGCCATGATGCAACCATAACTTTCATAGTTTGGTCCGACAATCCCAGCTCCTGTAGTGGTCTGGTCAAAACCTGCAGATTAACAAATTCATATATGCATACAATGGGTAAATCTCTTTAGTTACCGGATTAGTCAAGATATCACTACAGTTAGGAATCGACATATATGGTTCTTTAATCATATTCTGCATTACTGGGAACCAAGGTTGAGTTGGCCAATTTGGAACTATCAACAATCCAGAAGCAGAATCTTGTTCTATCTTCTTCAGGCATCTCTGAATCAAAGCAAATGGTGGAAAAGCATAAAAGAACATCTTTCCCCAGTGTAATGAAAAAGCATCTACTGCTACTGCATCTGGATCGTGTTCCCAAGACACATAAGTAGGCAACTGATGATTAAGCCTAGATGCAAACAAATCTATTTCTGGCAACCCAAATTGGTTTACAATATTCTTAAATATTGCTGGCTTAAGCATCCATTCCGTATTATCTTTAAAAATCCTGGACCTTTCATCTGCTACCACATTGTCCTTACCCGGAATGTAGCTTGCTGAAATCCATATTTGGCGACCAATACACCATTGCCATATCTCATTGGCCAGACAATCACATGATACTGACCTAACTCCCCCCATGTGATTAATGTATGCAACCGCCGTTTTATTGTCTAACTGTATTAACACATGTAGACCTTGTTTAGCACAACAATATGCTTTAAGTCCATAAAAAGCACCCAATAACTCCAAATAGTTAATACCATAAACTTGAAGAAACGCTTCTTCTTGAGCTTTCCATCTACCTCCACAACTGGAGGACGAATCTGTAGCCCCCATCCGAGAGCACTAGCATCCGTTTGTAAAACCATTTCAGGTTGTTTAATCATGATATTCTTAGCAGCTTGTGGGACATTTTCAACCCACCATTGTAATTCCAACACGGCTTCTTTTGTTAATTGCATAGGCCTGTCAAAGTGACCTGCCTTCTCTTTAAGAGCCCTTATTTTGTCCCTTTGAAGATTTTGATAATGTAATGGACCAAATTCCACTGCTGGAAATGCTGCTACCAGTTTCCCAATGGTTTTCGCCACTTCTCGGATGGAGGGATAAGGTTTGTGAATGAGGTAATTACAAGTCATCAAGATGTCATTGGCCTTCTCTGTTGGCAAAGTAACTAACATAGTCACTGAGTTAATTACAAACCCCAAAAAGTTAATTGATTGTGCTAGCTGCAGCTGGGACTTAATTGGATGAATCAAAACCCTAGCTTTTCAAACGAAGCTTTAGTAACTGAAACTGAGTGCTCAGCTGACTCTTGAGTATCACTAATGATCAGAATATCATCCAGATAAGCCATAACAATGTGTTTCTGTGCTCTTAATTGGGCTAAAACTGGTTTCAACAGTTTTGCAAAGAGTCTAGGATCCAAACTCAATCCATTTGGTAAAGCTTTAAACTGCCATAATTGCCCCAGCCAATTAAATTTTAAATACCTCCTGAAGCATTGATGAATTGCTACAGAAATAATAGGCATCCTTCAAATCAATCTTTAGCCATATAACACCCTGCTGAGAGAAGATATTTTGCAGTACTGAATGTCTCCATCTTAAAATGTTTGTATTCTACAAACTTATTCAGATCTGTAAGGTCCAGAATAATTCTGCAACCACCATCTTTTTTATCTCTTCGAAATATATTAGAGACAAATTGATGCTTATGTTCATAAGTCTTTTCAATTACGCCTTTTCCAGATAATTTGTCAATTTCCACATTAATCTCCATTCTTTCCTCTGCAGAAAACACATAAGCATAAGCAGGTCTATTCTGTACAGGAGGATTAACCCCTTCTTTAAAAATAATAATGGCTCCTGAAACTGCTTGTAATACATATCGATCAGAAGTAATGTTAAGCCAGGCATTATAAAATTTTTGCAATCTCCCTCCAACTGGAGGGTCATCCACAGTTTCTTTAAGTATATAAGTCTTTAATACCTCTCCGTATGAGCGTGGTGGTCTCCTTCTTCCCGAATACAGGAAGCACTTGCCTGCACAGCACGATAGTATTTTTCGTGACAAACTTCTGCTTCTATAATGGAAATCGAAACCCCTTCGGGTCGAAAAACCCCTTCTTTGTCCAAAAACAAAAGGTTTAACATTGCTAAAATATTTAGCTTCGTCATTCAACTCTTTCAGCTGTTTCGGCAAATTTTCTCCAAACAAATACCCAGGAGCTTGAACTCCACTTTCTTGACACAGGCTTGCAAATCTAGGGTGAAATATGGGCCGAATCGCCGTTTTCCTCATGCAATTAATTTCATAGAATGAATTACATAATAAGCCCAAAGTATCCTTTTGAATCTTTTCCGTTTCCAGATTCTCCATTTGCCTGCCATAGGCCGTAATGGCGGCAGAAATTAATTTGAGCACCTTTTGAAACTTCACTTCTAGGGCTCTCATACTTGGAGTCATAGACGTCCATATCATCGGATTCACCGTAGGCACTTCCAATGAGGCACAATTTCTTGGAGCTTTATATAATTCTGATGTTTCATTCATCACAGAATTGTGAAGTTGGTGAGATACCATATAATAGTAAGATTAAACGAGAACTCACCTGTTCGAAGTTTGATCGTTATTTTACGAGGAGTTACGATGAGGGATTACGTGAAGAACCCGCCTCACGCTGGCAACGGCATACTTCAAAGCAACGGCATGAAAAACACAGAACACCAAAGCCGGAGTAACATAGTAAGGCTCATAAAAAGACTTAGAACCACCATTTGATCATTTATTTTACGAGGGTGGGAGCGGAGGGCACGTAATCCCTCATCGTAACTCCTCGTAAAATAACGATCAAACTTCGAACAGGTGAGTTCTCGTTTAATCTTACTATTTTACTTCGGAGTCACGTGAGTGACTACGTGAAGAGTTTTAAAGCTTTCTGTGTTTTTTTATGTCGTAGAATTAATCCGTACGACAATCCGGCTAAGTAAACACATACATGAGAAAGCACACAAATGTTAGATCTTTTCACAATCAAGTTTTTTTTAATGGCTGAAAGACCATATAATACCCTCCTTATATTTGAGGGAAAAAATGATTATAAGTGACAAAAAATATCAGTGACTACACAACTGATTATAGCAATTAATAGCAAACAAAGCAGGTGATTATAGTGCTCCCAAACACCGCGTGTCCAAAGCTTGTCATAGTGTGAACAGGTTTGTTGTAGAACTTTGAAAAAGTTTCTTCTTTACTCCACCCTGCGATTTTTAAAAATATGCTCAAGAGGTACGTCCCGCCCCTTCGTCGCGGACGTAGCTGCCGCCCTGGTGGAGTGAGATTTGAAGACATCAGTGTCTATTCCCGCTAAAACCAACACCTGTTTCAACCATTTTGAGATAGTTTGAACTGAAGCTTTGTGTGTGGCTTTTTGTGCGTAAGCAGCAATGTCTTTTCGTTTCCTCGAAAAGTGTCCGTCACTTTAATACATTGGTTCAAATGTCTAACTACACACAAAGCAAGCTCAATATGAAAAGCTTGAAAGGTTACCTTTGTTCCAGATCTCCTGGTCTACTTTGTTTGATCAGATCGTAAACATAGAATACAACGTTATCTGTAGTCACATGCATACAGTCTAAACGCAACATTTGTAAAGTTTGCACTCTTTGGGCTGAGACCAGTGACATTAACATGACCAATTTCAATGTTAAACCTATCCAATGACAACCCTTCAATTGGCGTCCATTCTTTAAGTTAGAGCAAGTACTATGCTCACATCCAAATCTCTGTATATCTAGGTTTTGGCGGATTCATGTGAAAAATTCCTTTCATGAATCGTGATATTAATGGATGCGACCCAATTGATTTTTCACACCAGTCATAAGTCCTAAATAGGACGACAAGGCACTGCGTGCAGTGTTAATGGCACTGTAACTAAATGTTGGCCAAAGCGCAAATTGGCAAGGAATTCCAAAACATGAGTAACATTCACATAATCCTCAGAAATATTTTGACTGTGTGCAAATTCTTCCTATTTCTTAATATGTGTCATATATTGTTTCTGTGTGCTATCTCGTCCTGATGTGCCAATAACTGTCAAGTTTGGTCCAACAATCCCAGTTCCTGTAGTGGTCTGGTCAAAACCTGCAGATTAACAAATTCATATATGCATATAATGGATAATCTTCATTTGTTACTGGATTAGTCAAGATATCACTACAGTTAAGAATCTGCATATACGGTTCTTTAATCATATTCAGCATAACTGGGAACCAAGATTGAGTTGGCCAATTTGGCCCTACCAACAATCCGGAAGCTGAATCTTGCTCTATTTTCTTCAAGCATCTCTGGATCAGAGCAAATGGTGGAAAAGCATAAAAGAACATTTTTTCCCCAGTGTAATAAAAATGCATCTACTGCAACTGCGTCCGGATCGTGTTCCAAGACACATAATGAGGCAAGTGATGATTAAGCCTGGATGCAAACAAATCAATTTCTGGCAACCCAAATCGCTTTCGAACAATATTCTTAAATATTGGTGGCTTAAACATCCATTTCGTATTATCTTTAAAAATCCTGGACCTTTCATCTGCTACCACATTGTCTTTACCTGGAGTATAGCTTACTGCAATCCATATCTGCCGACCAATACACCATTGCCATATCTCATTGACCAGACAATCACATGATACTGATCCAACTCTCCCCATGTGATTAATGTAAACCACAGCTGTTTTATTGTGTAATTGTATTAACACATGCAGACCTTGTTTAGCACAACAATATGCTTTAAGCCCATAAAAGGCCCCCAATAACTCCCAATAGTTAATACCATACTCTTGGAGAAACACTTGTTCTTCAGTTTTCCATCTACCTCCACAACTGGAGGATAAATCTGTGGTCCCCCATCCGAGAGCACTAGCATCTGTATGTAAAACCATTTCAGGCTGTTTAATCATAATATTTATTTAACAGCTTGTGGGACATTTTTCCTTTTTTAACCCACCATTGTAAATTCCAATACAGCTTCTTTTGTTAATTACATAGGCCTGTCAAATGGCCTGCCTTCTCTTTGAGAGCTTGTATCTTGTACCTTCGAAGATATCAATAAATGTAATGAACCAAATTCTAATGCAGGAAACTGCTGCTAGTAGTTCACCAATGGTTGTCACCATTTCTCGGATGGAAGGATAAGGTTTTGAATGTGATAATGACAAGTTACCAAAATATCATCGACTTTAACTGTTGGTAAAGGTATTAACATAGTCACTGAGTTAATTACAAACCCCAAAAGTAAATTGTTTGTGCTGGCTGCAGCTGGGGCTTAATTAGATAATTAAGAACCTTAGCTTACCACAAAGCTTTAGTAACTGAAACTGAGTCCTCAGCTGACTCCTGATAATCACTAATGACCAGAATGTCATTGAGATAAGCCATAATGATGTGCATTTTGTGCTCTAATTGGGCTAAACTGGTTTCAACAGTTTCGTAAAGAGTAAAAAGCTGAACTCAGTCCATTTGGCAAAACTTAACTGCCATAATTGTCACAACCAATTAAAATTTAAGTATCACCGAAACCTGATACATAGGTACAGAATAATAGGCGTCTTTTCATCAATCTTAGCCATATAACAACCTGCTGAATTAAATATTTTGCAGTATTCCATGACTCCATTTTGAACATGTTTGTATTCTACAAACTTATTTAGACCTGTAAGGTCCAGAATACTTCTGCAACCATCATCTGTAATGCCTTCTAACATTAAAGACAAATTTATGCTCGTGTTCAAAATCTTTTCCATTACCCCTTTCCCAGATAATTAGGCAATGTGGACATAAAACTCTGCTTTTTCAATGCAGAAACACGAAAACATAAGCAGGTTTTATTCTGTACAGGAGGATTAACCTCTTGTTTTTAAAAGTAATAGTAGTTAATGAAACTGCTCGTAATATACTGATCAAAAAATAATAGTAAGCCAGTTTTAATAAACTTTTTGTAATCTCCCTCTAACTGGAGATTAATCCGCAGTTTCTTTAAGCAGGGAACACGTCTTTAATTCCTCTGCATATGAGCGTGGTGGTCTCCTTATCCCCTGAATTCGGGTAAGTATTTGGTTGTGCAATACAATAAACTTCCTTGACATATTTCTGCCTCTATTTCCAATATCAAATCCCCTTCTGGGCGAAAATACCTTTTCGTCCAAAGACGAAGGTTTCATGCAGCTAAAATATTTTAGCTTTTCATCCAATTTTCAATAAGTTAGGCAGATTATTCCAAACAGATAACCAAGAGCTTAAACACCACTTGCTCGACACAGGTATGCAACCTTGGGTGAAAAATGGGCCAAATAGCCATTTATTTTATACAAAAGTTCATAGAAAAAATTGCACAATAGCGTCTTTATTTTATGTTTTCCTTTCATCTGCCCAAAAGCCATAATAGCAGCAGAGTAATTTGTGAGGATTTTTAAACCTCACTATTTGACGCTCTCATATTTGGAGTCATGAATGCCCATATTAACGGATAAACCGTAGGCTCTTCCAATGAGGCACAATTTCCTGTGCTGTGCAATTTTAATATTTCAATCATCACAGAATCATGAAGTTGGTGAGATACCATATACATAATGTAGGTAGCTAGGTTTTTCCATAGCCTCACCACTTCCTTTAGATATAGCAATACTTTTGCTATCTCAGGCACACCTGGCCTCACTTTTATTTTTATTTTATTTGTAGTGTGTATTCATAATTCACATCACCACTTGCAGGGTCTGTCTTTTGCAGCCCTGATCCACTTGGAATTATATCCAAAGAGACTTCCTCCACCCTATCCAGGGTCAGAGTTTTTATTTTTCAATTTGGCACATAGCCATATTTTTTATATTCAAGCCCCTCAGGGTCTTTTTTGGGGAACTGTTTGGGTACTGTGACCCTGGTCTTTAGTACATTCAAGCCCCTCAGGGTCTTTTTTGGGGAACTGTTTGGGTACTGTGACCCTAGTCTCTTTTTATATTATGGAGTACTTTCTCCATATCGCGAATTTTATTAACTTTTTTAAAAATACAGTCTTTCTGACTTTTTAAAAAATCCTGCCAAATTTGTGGAGCATTTTAAACCTTTCTACCGTATTTTAAACGGTACCAGTATCGGAACCGGCCCCGTAATTAATCTCTCGTCCCGATCGCTGGGTATTCCCTGGGACGTTCTTTTTTAAAAACTCCGTTATTTTAACAGAGTATATCTGTTTAATTTAAACTTTTAGTTAGTTTTTAAAACCTTTAAAATCCTGGTTTCCACCAGGCACGGAGTTTTCTAGTCCTAAAAAGTTTTTCAACAGCACTTACCTGCCGGTTCCGAACCTACCGCTGTCGAGGAGCTGCTCCTTACTGCAGCTCCTGCTTCTGCCGTCAGCGTCGACGTAATGCCGTTGCCAGCGTGAGGCGGGTTCTTCACGTAGTCACTCACGTGACTCCGAAGTAAAATTTATGTTTGCAGCTAGGATTTCTTCCATAGCCTCACCACTTCCTTCAGGTATAGCAAACTCTTGTGCTATCCCAGGCACATTAGGCCTTTTCTTTTTACTTTGTGGTGTGCTTTCAAAAGCCATATAGCCACCAGCAGGGTCTGCCTTCTGCAGCCCTAAATCAATTGGGATATCATCCCATGAGACTTCTTCCAGCCCAAATCCTGGGTCCGGAGTATCATATTCCCAACTTGGCCCACAGCCATATTCATCATATTCAAACCCCTCAGGGATTTTTTGGGATTCATCTGGGTACTCTGACCCTTGTCTCATTATTGTTTGGAGAACTTTCTCCATATGCTCCATTTTTAGCCACATAGTTTTATTGTCTGGAGGTCTTTCAATATCAAAGTCATCAGAAACCACGGGCCTCTCAGATTTCTTTTTGCATTTTTTAGGAACATTTTCCTCCGTGGTTATTATTTCTGGAGAATCTGGAAACTCACTATCGGGTACATCAGCGGCCAACGGTATCGGAACCGGGTCCGCACTAACTTCGCGTCCCGTATTTTTACTTTCACCCCGGGAACATCTTTTTACCCGCGAAAACTTCTTTCCCGATTTTTCCATTTTTCTTTAATAATCAGTGCTCAATCAGCACGTTAACGTGGCTCTAAATTTTTTCTTTTGGTTTCGTTTTGCTGGAGCCACCCAGCGTAACCTAAAAAGCGCCCCGGTCTAACTGCACTTACCTGCGGGCCGTTCCGACCGCTGCCGAGGAGCTGCTCCTTACTGCAGCTCCTCCTCGCGCCGTCAGCGTTGACGTCATGCCGTTGCCAGCGTGAGGCGGGTTCTTCACGTAGTCACTCACGTGACTCCGAAGTAAAATCTTGATCAGCAAGGCAAGTAGGCAATGGAATGGTTAATGGAGTTGAATGCAGATAAGTGTAAGGTGTTGCATTTTTAGAAGTTGAACCAGGACAGGATCTTCACCATAAATGGAAGAGCCTTTAGGAGTGTTGTCGAGCAGAGGGATCTAGGAGTGCAGATACATAGTTCCCCTAAAGAGGCATGGTGTAACAGGTAGATGGGGTATAATAACATAATAATAATAATAATAACTTTATTACGGACTCAAGGTCCAGACAGTGGGCAACATTACATTAAAAATGCATTGCATCTCATAAATATATATAAAATCATGGTAAATCACATAAAACCTCATAATTTATATATTTTAAAAACCACAATACTTAAGTTAAAAATCCAGAGTAAAAGATGATCAATGTCGTACAACGAGACAACGATACCAGTGTCTCCACAGCTGGGATTTGTAGCGTGTAATGCTAACCCTTATGTTTAGGGTCACAATAAGCACATTTTTAGAATCATTTATCCTGCAAATGAATTTATACATGTGGTGTCTTTAGGATAGCTTCTAGAGTACTGGCTCCTGCAGCCACAAGCATATTACTGGCACTACACCATCTTCGTTGCCTTAGCAGTGTTCTCATGGCATCGTTATATGCCACCTTTAGTCTCTGCATACTTGCCTTTAAATAGTTCGACCACAGGTGCGCAGTGTAGAGGGGTGTGCAGTATGCTCTAACTAGCGACATCTTCACCACATCTGCACACGCACCAAATTTACGGAGGAGGATATTCGCCTGTATATACAGCATGCGTCGTTGCCTAAAAAATATCCTCATCATCTGTCATTTGTTCTGTAATAATATGCCCTAGAAACTTGATCTTATTACAGACACTAAGATTGTTGTCAGACAATTTAAAATCAGGATATTTTAGGCTTTTATCCTCTTTGGTTCTACAGACCATAACAGCACTCTTACCAGCATTATATTTAATGTCATGTTCCACACCATACACGGAACATAGAAACATAGAAACATAGAAATTAGGTGCAGGAGTAGGCCATTCAGCCCTTCGAGCCTGCACCGCCATTCAATATGATCATGGCTGATCATCCAACTCAGTATCCCGTACCTGCCTTCTCTCCATACCCTCTGATCCCTTAGCCACAAGGGCCACATCCAACTCACTCTTAAATATAGCCAATGAACTGGCCTCAACTACCCTCTGTGGCAGAGAGTTCCAGAGACTCACCACTCTCTGTGTGAAAAAAGTCTTTCTCATCTCGGTCTTAAAGGATTTCCCCCTTATCCTTAAGCTGTGACCCCTTGTCCTGGACTTCCCCAACATCGGGAACAATCTTCCTGCATCTAGCCTGTCCAACCCCTTAAGAATTTTGTAAGTTTCTATAAGATCCCCTCTCAATCTCCTAAATTCCAGAGAGTATAAACCGAGTCTATCCAGTCTTTCTTCATAAGACAGTCCTGACATCCCAGGAATCAGTCTGGTGAACCTTCTCTGCACTCCCTCTATGGCAATAATGTCCTTCCTCAGATTTGGAGACCAAAACTGTACGCAATACTCCAGGTGTGGTCTCACCAAGACCCTGTACAACTGAAGTAGAACCTCCCTGCTCCTGTACTCAAATCCTTTTGCTATGAAAGCTAACATACCATTCGCTTTTTTCACTGCCTGCTGCACCTGCATGCCTACTTTCAATGACTGGTGTACCATGACACCCAGGTCTCGCTGCATCTCCCCTTTTCCTAATCGGCCACCATTTAAATAATAGTCTGCTTTCCTGTTTTTGCCACCAAAGTGGATAACCTCACATTTATCCACATTATACTGCATCTGCCAAACATTTGCCCACTCACCCAGCCTATCCAAGTCACCTTGCAGTCTCCTAGCATCCTCCTCACAGCTAACACTGCCCCCCAGCTTAGTGTCATCCGCAAACTTGGAGATATTGCCTTCAATTCCCTCATCCAGATCATTAATATATATTGTAAATAGCTGGGGTCCCAGCACTGAGCCCTGCGGTACCCCACTAGTCACTGCCTGCCATTGTGAAAAGGACCCGTTTACTCCTACTCTTTGCTTCCTGTTTGCCAGCCAGTTCTCTATCCACATCAATACTGAATCCCTAATACCGTATGCTTTAAGTTTGTATACTAATCTCTTATGTGGGACCTTGTCGAAAGCCTTCTGGAAGTCCAGATATACCACATCCACTGGTTCTCCCTTATCCACGCTACTAGTTACATCCTCGAAAAATTCCACAAGATTCGTCAGACATGATTTACCTTTCGTAAATCCATGCTGACTTTGTCCAATGATTTTACCACTTTCCAAATGTGCTGCTATCCCATCTTTAATAACTGACTCTAGCAGTTTCCCCACTACCGATGTTAGACTAAACTGGTCTGTAATTCCCCGTTTTCTCTCTCCCTCCCTTCTTAAAAAGAGGGGTTACATTTGCTACCCGCCAATCCTCAGGAACTACTCCAGAATCTAAAGAGTTTTGAAAGATTATCACTAATGCATCCACTATTTCCTGAGCTACTTCCTTAAGTACTCTGGGATGCAGCCTATCTGGCCCTGGGGATTTATCGGCCTTTAATCTATTCAATTTACCCAACACCACTTCCCGACTGACCTGGATTTCACTCAATTCCTCCTTTGACCCACAGTCCCCTGCTATTTCCGGCAGATTATTTATGTCTTCCTTAGTGAAGACGGAACCAAAGTAGTTATTCAATTGGTCCGCCATATCCTTGTTCCCCATGATCAACTCACCTGTTTCTGACTGCAAGGGACCTACATTTGTTTTAACTAACCTCTTTCTCTTCACATATCTATAAAAAACTTTTGCAGTCAGTTTTTATGTTCCCTGCCAGTTTTCTTTCATAATCTATTTTTCCTTTCCTAATTAAGCCCTTTGTCCTCCTCTGCTGGTCTCTGAATTTCTCCCAGTCCTCTGGTATGCTGCTTATTCTGGCTACTTTGTACGCATCATCCTTTGCTTTGATACTATCCCTGATTTCCCTTGTTATCCACGGATGCACTACCTTCCCTGATTTATTCTTTTGCCAAACTGGGATGAACAATTTTTGTAGTTCATCCATGCAGTCTTTAAATGTCTTCCATTGTATATCCACCGTCAACCCTTTTAGAATTAATTGCCAGTCAATCTTGGCCAATTCACGTCTCATACCCTCAAAGTTACCTTTAAGTTCAGAACCATTGTTTCTGAATTAACAATGTCACTCTCCATCCTAATGAAGAACTCAACCATATTATGGTCACTCTTGCCCAAGGGGGCATGTACAACAAGACGGCTAACTACCCCTTCCTCATTACTCAAAACCAAGTCTAAAATAGCCTGCTCTCTCGTTGGTTCCTCTACATGTTGATTTAGATAACTATCCCGCATACATTCCAAAAAATCCTCTTCCTCAGCACCCCTGCCAATTTGATTAACCCAATCTATATGTAGATTGAAGTCACCCATTATAACTGTTTTGCCTTTGTCGCACGCATTTCTAATTTCCTGTTTGATACCATCCCCAACTTCTCTGCTACTGTTAGGTGGCCTGTACACAACACCCACCAGCGTTTTCTGCCCCTTAGTGTTTTGTAGCTCTACCCATACCGATTCCACATCCTCCAAGCTAATGTCCTTCCTTTTCCATTGCGTTAATCTCCTCTCTAACCAGCAACGCTACCCCCCTCCTTTTCCTTTCTCTCTATCCCTCCTGAATATTGAATATCCCTGGATGTTCAGCTCCCAGCCTACGTCACCCTGGAGCCATGTCTCCGTGATCCCAACTATATCATAATCATTAATATCTATCTGCACGTTCAACTCGTCCACCTTATTACGAATACTCCTTGCATTGAGACACAAAGCCTTCAGGCTTGTCTTTACAACGCACTTACCCCTTATACAATTTTGCTGAAAAGTGGCCCTTTTTGATTTTTGCCCTGGTTTTGTCTGCCTGCCACTTTTACTTTTCACCTTGCTACCTATTGCTTCTACCCTCATTTTACACCCACCTGCCTCTCTGCTCTTGTACCCATCCCCCTGCCACATTAGTTTAAATCCTCCCCGACAGCACTAGCAAACACTCCCCCAAGAACATTGGTTCCATTCCATTCCAGGTGCAAACCGTCCTGTTTGTACCGGTCCCACTTCCCCCAGAACTGGTCCCAGTGCCCTAAAAATTTGAATCCCTCCCCCTTGCACCACTTTTCAAGCCACGTATTCATTTGCAATATCCTCCTATTTCTACTCTGACTGGCCCGTGGTACTGGTAGTAATCCGGAGATTACTACCTTTGAGGTCCTACTTTTAAGTTTATCTCCTAAATTCACCTTGTAGGACCTCATCCCTTTTTTTACCTATATCGTTGGTGCCAACATGTACCACGACAACTGGCTGTTCACCCTCCCCCTCCAGAATGTTCTGCAGCCGTTCAGTATGCAGTAAGGAGCTGCTGGAGACCAGCACTAGATGGACTAAAGACCACAAGATCATCTGCAAACATAATATGGTTCACTAAAATATTACCAATCACACACCCAGTGTTACAGGCTTTCAATTGTTTAGACAGATCATCAATATATAGATTAAAAAGGACTGGGGACAAAATTCCCCCTTGTCTAACACCATTGCTAACCCCAAATGGGGCTGAGACCCTATTGCCCCATTTTATTTGCATAGTCTGGTGGGCATACCAGTAGGCCAGAATTCTAACAATGTATTTAGGCACCCCTCTTTGACTCATTTTACCAAACAGCTTTCTGTGATTAACACGGTCAAAGGCTTTGGAAGCATCAATAAAGCACATAAGGATTGAAGAATTTTTGCCTCTATTTTTGTTTACAATCTCCTTTAGGGCATGTATGCATAGATCAGTGCCATGTTTAGCTTTAAAGCCAAACTGGTTATCTGTGGAGTTAACAAACTCATTTATTCTATCCAGCAGAACTCTTTCTAAGACTTTTGACACTATGCTGGCTAAAGCTATGGGCCTGTAATTATTTAGACTGCCTACTTTACCAGCTTTGTCCTTAATAACCGGCACTAACAGGACAGACAACATTGAGTCTGGTAACAAGCCATGAATCATAAAGCCAGTAAAACAAATAGCTAGGAGAGGAGCTATCCTCATACTCGCATACTGAAGATGCTCAGCAGAGATATGATCCAAGCCACTTGCTTTGTTGTTAGACAGCTTGTTCATGGCATGATACACCTCATGTGACATAATCACCATCGAGTCATTACTCTCAATATTGTCCACCCTATACAAGTCACCTTGGACACAGTTGAATAAAGTGCTATAATGTCGCCATTACTCCGCGATATTAGCTGTTCCGAGATTCCATCTACAGTACATGGTAGAGATATTTTGCAACTGCTAAGAGCTCTCACTTCCTTCCAAAAATCTGTAGCATTGTTACTTAGCAGCTTCTTAGCCATGGAATCAGCCCTCATAGCTTGATCATTTTTACAGATGAAGCGAACAGCACACTTTATACCTTGCATTAGTGAGCTTCTTGTGCTCAAACACAGGCCCCTGTCTGGGTCTACCTGCCATTAGCCCATGCTTTGGTGGCTTCACGGGCTTCAGTATGATACTCAGCTACATACTTATTCCAGCCAGGTCTGATGTTATGTGTCTTATTTTTATGCTTGCAGTAGGGCTTACTGCCTACTTATAAGGCGCTTACTATATCATTATACATGGAGCAGATATCTATCTTATGCTTCATATCTTTACAATTAACATTACTACATATTATTGCATCTTTAGGTAGATGAATATTGCTTAAGGATTTATCTGTATGGGCATAATAGGCTAGGATATCTTCCTTTGTAAGCATTGACCAGTCCAGTTTTTCTGTGTTAAGGCTATTTCTATCTCTGGATACCATAGGTATGTGTTCAACATTTATTGTCATAGCAAACAGGTATATGATCAGTCATTACTGCCCCGTACAGAATGATCATAGACCCCAATGAGGCATGTGCATCAGCTGTACTAATACAGTGGTCCAGTCATGATGTGGTGTGCCAGGTCTCACTAATATAAGTATAGCTATCTGTAGGTAAAAGCACTTTGCTTGACAACATTAAATTGAACTGAGCCATATGATTGGCAAATAATGAGTTTCCTATCTGAGATATCTGCATTCATATCCCCAATGACATATACACTACAACAATTATAGGTAGAAAATAAGACTATTGGTACATTGGCCTTCATCAGTCTGCGTATCGAGTGTACAAGTTAGAATGTCATGGCAGGGTGGGACAAGGTGTTAGCGAGGCCACATTTGGAGTTTTGTGTTCTGTTTTAGTCACCCTGCTACAGAAGAATGTCATTAAGCTGGAAACTGTGCAGAGAAGATTTCCGAGGATGTTTCCGGGACATGAGTATAGCTTAGTTTATTGTCACATGTATCAAGGTACTATGGTGCTATCCAGTCAGTGAAAACACTATAAATGTTTATACATGTTCACAATCAAGCTGCCCACACTTTACAGAAAAATGTTCTGTGCTAGATGGATACCAGAAAGGTCTGATTTAAGATAGTTTCTACAATGAAGTAGATGGTTACTCAGGACCATTATAGGATGGTTCAGTTACCTGACAGCAGCTGGGTAGAATATATCGCTGAATCTGAAGATGGCCTCAGCTATAGTGAAAGGCTGCACAGGCACAGACCTTATTTCCTCCTCAGAAAACTGAGCGGTGATTGTATAGGGGTGTATAAAATCATGAGGGGAATAGATAGGGTGAATGCACAGTCTTTTACCCAGAGTAAGGGTATCAAAACCCATTGGACATAGGTCAAATGTGAGAGAGGGAATATCTAATAGGAACCAGAGAAGCAACTTTATCACTTGGAGGGTGTTGGATGCACAGAACGAGCTGGCAGAGGAAGTGCAGGAAGAGGATGTGTCTCTATCATGCTGAGGACAGGCGCCAGCTCTCGGACATCTCCTCATACCTACCCTTTGACCAGGACCCCACAGTTGAAGACTAGGCCATCATCTTCTTGACTGTTTCTTTTCTGATTGCATCACCCTGGTTATCTCCCCTGCACAGCCTCCAATCTTATTGATTCCCAGTCCTGCATTTCTATCTCCATCCCAATGTTCATAAAAAGGACTGCCCTAGCAGACCCATTGTCTCTGCCTGCTCCTACCCTACAGAACGTTCTCCCAAATACCATGATTCTATCCTATTCCCCCTTGTCCAGGCCCTCTTGCCCTACATCTGAGACAGCCCACACGCCTTTTAACTCATGCCAACCATCAATTTCCAAGCCCCCTTTGCCTCATCTCGATCAGAGATGCACAGTCCCTTTACACCTCTATCCCTCATCAGGAAGGTGTCAAGGCCCTCGGCGCTTCCTTGAACAGAGGCGCAATCAATTTCCATCTACAAACACTCTTCTCCACCTGACGGAATTTGTTCTCACCCTCAATTTCTTGTTCAACTCATTTCACTGTCTCCATGTTAAAGGTGTAGCCATGAGTACTCCCATCAGCCCCAGCTATGCCTGCCTTTTTGTGGGTTACTTTGAATAGTCCTTGTTCAAATGTGCCCTTGCACCATCCCCCAACTCTTTCTCCATTACATCGGGGTTACCTCTTGCACCCATGTGGAACTTGTTGATTTCAGTAACTTTAACATTAACTCCACCCTGCCCTCAAAAAATCGCTGCAACTATCTCTGATACCTCTCTGCACTCTCGATCTCATTGTCTCAATCATGGGGAATAAATAGACTCTAACCGATGAACTGAATGCTTTTTTATGCCCACTTTATTTAGAAGGCCAACAGGTGGTGACACCTGGGCTTCAGACTCCATTGTGCACCTCCCTAGGGTGATGGTGCAGAGGTTAATCGGCCTTCTGAGGGTAAACCCACGAAAAGCAACTGGCCCAGACAGTTGGCCTTGTCCTTAGCAGCTGCATGGACATCCTAATCCCTACTCTGTTCTGAAGTAACCCACACCTGCTTCAAGAAGACTATCATCATCCCAGATGCTGAAGAAATGCACGACCTCATGCCTAAATGACTACCATCCAGCGGCCTTGACATCCACTTTTGACATCCACTTCAAATTCTAAACTGCCGGCGTCACATCAACGGAACTCAACTTTAACCCCCCCCCCCCCCATTACCCTTACTACTCCAACCTTCTCCCCTCTGAACGTACAGCCCTCCACTCACTCTGCAGCAACCCTGACATTTAATCAAACCCGCCGACAAGGGAGGTGCATTTTCCGTCTGGTGGATGTAGATTCATGGATAGGAAGGTTTTAGAGGGATCTAGGCCAAAAAGTGGGCAAATGTTACCAGCTTAGCTGGGTCACATTGTTTGATATGGAGAGTATTGGGCTGAAGGGCCTGGGTTTAGTGCTGTATGAATCTGACTCTAATAAGGAATCCTCAGATATAGATCAGTTACATATATGAGCAGAGAAATGGTAGATGGAGATTAATCCAGTCAAGTGTGTAGGTGTTGCATCTGACAGGTCAATATTATGGGAAGATGCTCAAAGTGTTGAAGGTAACTCAGCAGGTCAGGCAAGCATCATGGGAGAACATAGATAGATGGCCGTTCATTCTGGAGCAGGCTGAGAAAAAGGTCCCAATCCAAAAACGTCACTATGTTTATGTCTATGTTCTTCGGGGATGTCCAGTAAATTTGTGTCTTTTTTGTTAAAGCAGCCTCTGCAGCTCCTAGTTGTAAAGTAAAGGGAAAGTAAGTATACGTTAATGGTAGGACCCTCAACAGCATTGGCCATACAGACAGATCTTGAGATCCAAGCTTTGATGTTGAGGGGTGAGGGTAACATCTTTGAGTTGAGATGTGCAGGGCATGTTTTTTTCACAGAAGTGGTGGATCCCTGGAACGGTCTTTGGGTGAGGGGAGGGGGAGGATGGGTGGGGGTGGGGGTGTGAAGTCGAAGATTTCAAATGAGAGGGGAAAGGTTTAAAGGAGGACTAGGAATAATTAGGACACGTTGGGTCCCTTTCACATGGGAGGGCATGGTCCCCCAATGCAACCCATTCCCAATGCAATACTCCACCACGACCTGTTCCCCCAACTCAACGGCTGGGAGCGTTCTCTAGCTGGGGAACAGGGGCGGCTTCACGCGGGGAGTGTGCTGCAGCCAGGAGATAGGAGGGGAGGTGGGGGGTAGGGGGGGGTGGGGCAGGGCATAGGGGGGTGGGGTGCGAGAGGGGAATGGGGGGGGGGGTGGGAGGGTGGGGGGGGTGTGGAATGTGGGTCGGGGAGGGTGGGGTTGTGGGGGTGTGTAGTGTGGGGGAGGGGGGGGTAATGTGGTGGGAGGGGGTTAATGTGGGGGAGGGGGGGGTAGTGTGGGGGAGGGGGGGGGGTGGGGGGGATGGGGTGTGGCAGGGTAGGGGGTGTGCTCGGGGTGTGGGGGTGGGGGTGTGTGTGTGGGAGGGGGGTGTTTGAGGGAGAGGGTGTGGGGGAGGGGATAGGGGGTTTTGGGTGTGTGGGGAGGGGGGTGTGGGGGAATGGGGGGGTTTTGTCTCTAGGGGAGAGGTGTGTGTGGAGGAACGGGGGGTGGTGGGGGGAGGGAGTTTCTTGTGGGGTGGGGGGAGGTGTGTTTGTGGGGGGAGGGTTGTAGTGTGGAGCGGGGGTGGAGGGGGAAATGGGAGAGGTGGGTGTTGTGGGCTCCAGTGGCATCCGGCTGCGACCGTTTCCGAACGTTTCAGACACTGAGTACGGGAGGGGGAGGGTGGAGGGGGCGGGTGGGAGTGGTCCGAGTGAGCCTGTGGGCTGCGAGCAAGGCACGGAGGTGAGGCAGGAGCATACAATACAATTTATTGTTGTCATTTGAACTCATTGAAGTTCAAATTAAATTTGGTTTCTGCAGTCATACAACAAGAAAAATAACCAAGGCACAACACAATTTGCACAAACACAACCAACACAGTGAAATCTCCTCTCACTGTGATGGAAGGCAAAGTCTAATCTCTCCCCTGCACTGCCCACTCTCTCCTGATGTCAGAGTCAAAGCCCTCGGCGGGCGATGGTAAATAAGCTACGCCGCGGACAGGTCATTTTCAACGCCATAACTGGGGGGAGAAGTGGAATGTATGCATTGTGGAAGCTCCGAAAAGCTGGGTCTCCACAGGGGACCCACGATGGCCCCGGAGTTACTGTCCACCGGCCTGCAGCTGGAGCCTCCAAAAGCTCCGGGGGTCTTCCGCGTGCAGCGCGCCACCACAGGCTCCTTCCGTTCGAACTCGGCAGCCCCACATGGTGAGTCCGCAGGCACCGCGACTGGAGCCCCAGTGTCAGTCCAGTGGAGGTGCTCCCACAGTGCCTAGACCCAACGACAATGGGAGACCCAACAGGAAAAGGTTCGGGTCCCCCGTACAGGACAAAGATTTTTATAGTTTCCCCACCCCACCCCCACCACATACACAATTTAAAAAATCTATAAAAATACTCTCATCGGGGACAGAGAAAATTAAAAAAAAGGACAGACGGACTGCATGAGGGCCGCTGCTGATGTGGGTCGCGCCCCGCCCACATTGTGGGTGATCTGAGGACGGTTTGAAAAGGCAGGAGGGGTACAGCTGATCGTGGACTTTCGCCAGCGTGACAGAGCCAGCCGGCTGGCCGGGGGTGGGGGGGGACGTGGAGGAGAGCGGCGGGGCCGGGCAGCAAGCAAGGATTGTGACGTCCGCAGCTTCCGCAGAAACTGTCTTTGATTTTTTAAAAAACAGGTCGTTTTGTGAACAACTGTATATAAATCTGGGGAAATAATTGATCATATTTAGAGAGAAAGTCGCTTACCAAAGTTTAAATTGGAACCAAATATGTAAAAATCTGTATTTTGCATCTGCTTTTCGAGAAAATATGTTTCAAAGGCCTAAATAACACGCACCACAAGCAATGCTGCACACACATACACACAAAGAGTTTTAAAAGTATAGAGATAGATAGATGGTGGGGCAAGTTATTTTACACATGTATGGTGGGTACATTGGAATGTGAGCCAAGCAATTGGTGGAAACAAATACAACTGCAATGTTTAAGAACATGTAGATATGAGAGTGGCAGGGAAAATGCAGAGATGTGGATCGTGCAGGGAGATGGCATTTGTTCATCTTTTTTTTTAACATTTCTTAATATTTTTATTTATTCGAGGCACAATGAATTACATTCAGTGTACATCCCATATATTTATTACATCATTGTACCCCTTAGTTTTAAGGCTATTAAAAAAAAGGAATAGAAAACAGATGAAAGTAGAAAAAGTGAGAGAAGAATTGTGAAAGCGAAAGAAGCGTGATGAAGGAAAAGAAGAAGTGAAGCCCTTAGTCGATGAGTTAGAGAAAGGAAGTTTAAGAGTGAGGACCTAGAAAAAAAGAGAAAGAAAGAAAAAGGGAAAAGAACAGTTATTTTATTATAAACAATCACACAAAATTGATTTACCAACTGACAATTTTTTATCCACCTTCTCCAAGACATGACGCCTGTTACCTTTTTTAAGGTTACTCTTGCACCCTATCTTGTTGTAGATCTATTAGTGCGACCACTTCTTATAAAAAGCGAATCTGATTTTCCTGCCCAGCGGGAATAGTTCAAACATTAGTTGAAATCCACATATTTTACTGTGGGTGGTTAAGGGGGAGCATTTTTTCCAGAATTTAAGATTAGCTTTTTTCAGTTATTATCCCGTATTCCAAATTGATTATTTTGAAACATTTCATTAGGGCTAACTCCGTTGTTCCAAAAAATAATCCATTCTGAGTTTGGGTGTCAGTTTTATTTTTTAAATAATTTGTGAAGATTTTCTAGTCCAAAATTTTTTAATTTTTATACAAATGAGTGCACTATTAGTGCACTATAGTAGCTTCGTGGACTGGCATTTCTCATCGATAGGTGAGACGTGGGAAAAAGCTTTACTGATTTTTAGTTTTTGAATAGTTAATCTATGTAACATTTTAAATTGTATTAAAGTGAGTCTTTAGTTAATTGAACAATTTTGTGCACATTTAATAAGTGTTCTTCCCACCTCCTCTTTGGAAATTTTGATAGTTAATTCTTGTTCCAGTCTCTTCTAAATACTTCAGTTGTTGGTTTTTCTGCGTTTAAATATTAATTAGATATATATGATATTTAAGTTGCTGATTCAGCCTTTGTATTCATTGCTTCATTCCAGTAATTAATGGCATATTGTAAATATTCTTGTGCATTCTTTTCAGATGTCACATATTTGAAAATATTTAAAATATGATGGTTGTGCCAAAATTGTACTTTAGTTGTAGTTTGGTTTAATGATAGTAAATTTTCCCGTTTATACAAATCTCCCAATGTTTTAATTCTGCTCTTTCCCTATTGTATAAATGCTTTATTGAGGGTTTTAAACGAGGTTTTTTAACTATAGGAGTAAGAGAGTAATTTCTTATTTTAAAAGTTGTATTTTATTTGTTTCCAAGTTCTAATTGTACTATATATATTTGGATTTTTGGTTTAGTATTGTATTTTTCAACTTCATTGTGAAGAAGGATCGCTCCAATATTACAAGGGGAGCAGTCCTCTTGCTCTATAATATCCAATCCAGTTGTGGGCAGTAATTATCCAGCAGTTGACAATCATATTTCTAATATTTACAGGACCGATTTATAAAATAAGTTAGGGAGTGCTAATCCCCCTACTGTTTGGGGTTTATTAGTGTTATTCTTTGTATTCTACGGGACTTATTAATCGATTTAAATTGTTAATGTCTGAATCCCGTTTAAAAAAAAAACTTTTTTGGTAGGTATATTGGAATTTATTGGAAAGTTTACATTTGTGGTAGGAAAAATCATTTTTAAGATTTATTCGGCCTATTAAGACCAATCGGAAGCGTTTTCATGATTTTAAAACTAAATTATTAATTTTCTTAAGTAAAGTGATTATAATTTACATTAAAAACATATCTTGATATCTTCTAGTAATTTCAATACCCAAGTATTGTAAATTTTTCTATAGCTATTTTAAAAGAATACTGTAAGAGATGTGTTGAATCTTTCAGTTTTTTTTGACATGATTTCGCTTTTGTTCAATTTATTCTGTATCCTGAAAAATGATCCAAAATACCTCAATTAAATTTAATATATTTGGTATAGTGTTATGAGGTTTTGTGATGTACAATAGTACTTCATCAGCGTATAATGATTATTTTTTTTTGAATATTTTGTATTCTAGCATGGATATTTGGATGAGTTCTAATTCTTTCGCTAGGGGTTCAATTATAAGAGCAAATAAAACAGCGGTGATAGTGAACATCCTGTATATTACCCCTTGACAATTGAAAAATTTCGTAGATAAAATGTATTAGTTAATATTTCTGGCCGTTGCTTATTTTAAGTAATTTGATCCATAGAATGAAATTCTTCCCAGGTTGGATTTTTGGCAATACTTTAACCATATAATCCCATTGCCATCCACCTGATCGAATGCTTTCTCTGCATCCAACAAAATAATTGATATTTTTGATCTTCAATTTGGTTTGTGATATATTATGTTGAGCAAGTGTCTCAAATTCTTTAAATGATTTTGTCTCTTAGGGATAACCCCCGTTTGTCGGGATCGTATTAATTTACTAGCATCTTACTTAATCTTCTAGCTAATATTTTTGTAATATTTTTTTGATCTGTGTTTAACAATGCTCACTTAAGCTCTGTCGATGGGTTCTTCACATCATTATTTTCTTAAGTATTAATGTAATTGTTGATTCTGCTAGTGTTTCAGTAGTATTTGTTCTTTAAAGGCCATATGTATACATTTTCTGTAGGCATGGTATAAATATGTCATAAAAACCTTAGCATAATCTATATCCAGTTGTCTAATTTGTTCTTCTAACTGTTCTTTGTTCATTTAGTTTTTTTTATTTTGAAAGCTTGGATATTGATATTATAACATCTCAAATAAATGCTTTGAAAGATCCCATAATATTGTATGGGTGATATGTCTGGAATGTCATTTATTTCGAAAAAGAGACCATTTGCCGTTTTAAATAATATACTCCCTTGGGGTCTTTTAAAATTTGAGGGTTGTACCTCCAAAACGATCTATTCTTAGACATTCCTTCAGTTTTAAAAAGAAAGTTAGTGGGGAGTGATCTGATATCGTTATTGGTATGGTTATTTTGGTTTCAAAGTAACAGAATTAATTTGGTATCCACAGGAAATAATCTATACGTGATGTGTCTTGGTGTACATTGATAAAACGGAGTATTCACCCCTTGCAGTCGGATTTGCGCTCTCGAAACTTCTGCTTATATTTGTATTTTTTATGTATGTGTTTCTAAAAGTGTCGCTAGGTTTAGATTTCGAATTACTCTCTGTTTTTGGCTAGATTTGTCTAAGTAAGGGTCCTAAAACACAATTAAAGTCTCCACGATTATGACATTTTGGTAATTATTTTAGGCGATTTGTTATTCAAGGATTATTATTGAAAAAATGCGGATTGTCAAAAAGTTGATTGGGCGCCATATATATTTACCAAGGTTGATTGGGGGACGGGTGTGGTAGCATGGATCTCACGGGTAACTATCAAATATCTACCGTCCTTATCTTGTTAAAGTTAGTTTTGGTTTAAATGGTATACCTTTGCGAATAATAATTGATGTGCCTCTAGATTTCGCGTTATATGATGAGTGAAAGGTTTGGCACTAATCCAGTTTGCCCTCAATCTTAGTCTTGATCTTGGAATTTAAGATGCGTTTCTTGTAGGAAGTTAATATTTGTGTTGTTATGCTTTCAGCTGAAGCTAATATCTTACCCCTTTTAATGCGTTTTGTTAACACCCCCTTAATGTTCCAGCTGCAGAATGAGTTTAATCCAGTTTCTTTTGTTTATCGTCTTGCATTTTGAATGGATTTAGTACCTGTGTATCTTTACGGGCATACGTAAACCCAGGTCTTTAGATATTGGGGGAGCATTTGCCCAACAAAGTTCAATTAGTAGATTCCCTTTTGCGATTGTCCTTAAATAAAAAAAACAACCATGTGACATAATTGTGATAATTTAAAAAAAAACGTTATAAAAGTGAAAATACAGTGTCGAAACTTGTCGGCACTGTACCAGTGACCCGCCTGTTGGTGGGAGAAAACATTGATACGACTTCCATTGTCGATATTAAACAATTAGCGCTCCCTCGATAACTATAACATAATTGAATCGGGAACCGTTCAAAATCAAAATGTATAGTACCCATTTTACAATATTACTGTTATGTATCCATTTAACTTATATATTCCCAATATAACTAACAGTTTATTGCTAAATGTTTAAAGTTTAATTCTTACTCGGTAATCATCAATTGTTGTTGAAAGAGGGGTTGCCTGAGACAGGGCTCCTGGATCTGAGTCAGGAGCTGTACTCCACCTCTCACCCCAATTATAGATATAATTGAAACTTGTTAAAATTATAAATATTGTTATAATTCATCCCCACTTTCTACAATCTGATTAATGTTCATTACTTTTCTATGTTAATATTCGATGTTATTACTTGTTAAAAAATGTTAGATGGAGACCATTTAGGATATTCATTTAATCTCTTAAACAACAATAATTGCCTTGGTCCGCATTCTGCTCTTGAGTTCTTCATTTGGTGTTTATCTTTTTTCGCTTCACTTGGAAACACATAA
>JAVHYY010000423.1:0-53512 GCA_035221665.1 Okamejei kenojei | reverse complement strand
CCCCCCCCCCCCGGGGGGAGCGCCCCGAAAGTCTTTCCAGGTTGAGGCAGAGGTTCTCTTGCACCTCCTCAACCTCATCTACTGTATCCATTGTTCAGGATGTGGACTCTTATTACATCGGTGAGACCAAACGTAGACTGGAGGTCGTTTCGCTGATCACTTCGCTTGGCCGCCTGAACCAACCTCGTGATCTCCCGGTTGCTGGACACTTTTATTCATCCTTACCCATTCCCACACTGACCTTTCTCTCCACTGTCAGAGTAAGGCTAAACGCAAAATTGAAGAAAACAGCATCTCATATTTTGCTTGGGCAGCTTACTGCAACTCAGTGATAATATTATTGAATTTCCTCTCTTCATGGTAGCCCGGCTTTCCCTCTCTCTTATCTTCGCCGCACCCATGTGGCACCAGCTTCTCGTTTTCACCAAACAAACAGCTTTACAAATGGCCTGTTTCCTTTATCATCGTTTACGTTTTTTGCATATTTTTTCATTCATTTTCTCCACATCACCGTCTATATCTCTCATGTCCCTATCCCTAACCAGTTCTGGAAGAAGGGTCTCAACTTGAAACGTCACCCATTCTTCTATGCAGTGATGCTGCCTGTTTCCTCCCGCTGAGGTTTTACTCCAGCTTTTTGTGTCTATCTTCCTTACCAGTCCATTCATCTGCCGACCCAATTGCCCACCCCCATTATCTATTTACCCAAAAATATTCCTCTGACAAGATCATTTGATATCCTGTGGTTTTCCACCTGAAGATCAATCGCCTTTTTCCCGAACAGTACTTCTCTTCCCCGTCAGTCCAGGCATACCAATGGCATGATTCCACAATCAGTCAATCAATGCTCCCTTGTTCTCTCACCAGGATAGCTACATCCCAATCATTCTCCAAGCAGTCTCCCATCCAGGTCAACTTTACAGCCCGAATCATCCCGCCTTTCAATACCTTTCTCCAATGAATGCAAAAGAGACTGTAGTGTCTGGAACAATAAAAATAACGAGAACTCTAGAAGAACTCAGCAAATCAAGCTAGCATCTATAGGAAGACCCTTTCAAGACCCAATGTTAGGACTCCATTCACCTGCTGGACATTCCTATTTTCTGGTCACTCGTCCCCAAATTTTATTAGCTTTTTGCCCCACACTTCCTGCTGCCTGATGAGTCTTTCCAGTTTTATGTCATAGAGAGATATATGCCCCTTTTTCCAATCACACCCCCATTCAATTTGCTTCCCTGCCTAAATCCAACCTCCCTTATCAATGGACAATAGGGTGATGAACAAGGACACCAATTCGGCCCTTCGAGCCGCACCGCCATCATTGTGACCATGGCCTGATTCATCCCCAACCATTCCTGCCTTCTCCCCATATCCCCTGAGAACTGGACTCCACCGCCACTGAGGCAGCAGAGAATTCTAACCACGGACTCACAACTCTCTGTGTGAAAAAGTTTCCTCATCTCCGTTCTAAATGGCTTACCATTATTCTTAAACTGTGGCCCCTGGGTTCTGGACTCTACCAACACAGGAAATGTTTCTGCCTCTAGCGCGTCTAACCTAAATAATCATTTGTTTCAATAAGATATCCTATCATCCTTCTAAATTCCAGAGTATACAAGCCCAACGCTCCTTCTCTCAGCATATGACAGTCCCGCCATCCGTGGAAATTAACATCCTTTTGAAACCTTACGCTGCACTCCCTCAATAGCAAAAATGTAATTCCACCAAATTTGGAGCAAAAACTGCACACAATACTTCAGGTTGTGGTCTCACTAGGGCTCTGTACAACTGCAAAAGGACCTTCTTTGCTCCTATACTCCAATACTCTTGTAATGAAAGCAAATGTGTTCGTTTTCTTCACTTCCTTGCTGTACCTGCATGCTTACTTTCAGCTGACTGATGTACAAGGCCCCCAGATCCCGTTCTACTTCCCCGTTTTACCAACTTGACACCATTTAGTTAATAAATCTTGCCTTCTGTTTTTGCCGCCAAAGTGGATAACCTCACATTTATCTACACTAAACTGCATCTGGCGCATGCATCTGCCCACTCATCCAACCTGGTCCTTCACTCCAAATGAAGTACCTTATTCCCAAACAGAACCACAAATCCTTTTTTCCCAATCATTAACACTCTCACAATGAAACTCTTCCGCTAATTACTTCTCTGTTCAAAAACTCCTTTTATGTCCAATTCCACTCCTCCAATGCTGCCTCTAATTCATTATTCTCCCCTGTATCAAAGGTTTTTTTATTGGTGTGTACCAATTAAGGTACAGTGATATTCAAATTACCATATAGTCATACTAAATAAAAAAGCAACAAGACACACAACTACACGTTGACACAACAACATTCCACCACAGCGGATTTCCCCACAATCCTCACTGTGATGGAAGGCATAAAGTCCAATCTTCTTCCCCCTTTATTCTCCCGCATCGGGGCGGTCGAAGCTGCTGCGGTTGGAGCTCCCGAAGTCGGCCTCCCACCAGGTAGGTCCGCAGGCTCCCGCGGCTGGTGCTCCCAAATCAATAATCTCCAGCAAGAGGCCGCCAACTCCTCGATGTTTGGCCACTGTGCAGACGGAGATACGATGAGGAAAAAAAAAGCATCTCCGTTGTCGTAAGAGATTTAAAAAGTTTCTCCCAACAAACAACCCCTCCCACCGACCACATAAAACAAGCTAAGTAACTCTAAAAAACATACATTTAACACAGACTATTAAAACAACACAGAAGGAAGGGACAGACGGACTGTTGGCGAGGCAGCCATTACTGGCTTCAACTCCCTTCCTCCTCAATCCATCCACTTCCACCGATCAGTCCATCGCCCTGCCAGTCTCCTGACATTCCCACACAATCCCCCTCCAAATTGGAATATTGGGTCCTTCCAATCAAGTGCAGCTGCACTGCTCTACTTCCCGAACCATCCCGAACGGAAACATCAGCGGTCCATGTTCCCCATGTTGCCTGGCCCGCTGAGTTACTCCATCACTGTCTTGTTGTGTTGCAGAGTGATCGTGAGAAGGCAGAGGGTCTCCCTGTCGCACCCTTCATGGACAGAGACAAAGTGACCAAAGCCACCGCCCAAATTGGCTTCATCAACTTCGTGCTCATCCCACTGTTCGAGACCATGATCAAAGTGAGCAAGACTGGGCAAAGCGGTGGCTCACAATGACCCTGCGTGTGTACACATGGGCATAATTACACAGAGCACACACACGCGTACACCTCTGCATCCACAACAATTGTAGCTCGGTGAGCATCTTGACCACTTCACCAAGGTCACTGTTCATTCCTCTGAACCCCAGAGCAAAGGCCCCATCTGTTTAACCACTGACCAAATAAACCTGGCATCCCAGAAATACATCTGCTGGATCTTTGATGCAAATATACCCTTCCTAATGAGGGAGACCAGACTCCCAATATCATAGACATAGACATAGACAATCGGTGCAGGAGGCCATTTGGCCCTTCGAGCCAGCACCGCCATTCATTGTGATCATGGCTGATCGTCCCCAATCAATAACCCGTGCCTGCCTTCTCCCCATATCCCTTGATACCACTAGCCCCTAGAGCTCTATCTAACTCTATTTTAAATCCATCCAGTGAATTAGCCTCCACTGCCCCATGTGGCAGGGAATTCCACAGATACACAACCCTCTGGGTGAAAACGTTTTTTCTCACCTCAGTTTTAAATGGCCTCCCCTTTATTCTTAGGCTGTGGCCCCTGGTTCTGGATTCGCCCAACATTGGGAACATTTTTCCTGCATCTAGCCTGCCCAGTCCTTTTATAATTGTATACGTTTCTATAAGATTGCCTCTCATCCTTCTAAATTCCAGTCAATACAAGCCCAGTCTTTCCAATCTTTCCTCATATGACAGTCCCGCCATACCGGGGATTAACCTCGTGAACCTACGCTGCACTGCCTCAATCACAAGGATGTCTTTCCTCAAATGAAGAGACCAAAACGGTACACAATACTTCAGATGTGGTCTCGCCAGGCCCCTGTACAACTGCAGAAGGACCCCTTTACTCCTATACTCAAATCCTCTTGTTATGAAGGCCAACGTGCCATTCATTTTCTTCACTGCCTGCTGTACCTGCACGCTTACTTTCAGTGGCTGGTGTACAAGGACACCCACATCTCGTTGCACTTCCCTTTTTCCCAATCTGATACCATTGAGATAATAATATGCCTCCCTGTTCTTGCCGATAAAGTGGATAATCTCACATTTATCTACATTATACTGCGTCTGCCATGCATCTGCTCACTCACTCAACCTGTCCAAGTCACCCTGCATCATCATAGCATCCTCTTCGCAGTTCACACTGCCACCCAGCTTCGTGTCAATTGCAAATTTGCTGGTGTTACTTTTAATCCCATCATCTAAATCATTACTATAAGTCGTTGCGGCCCCAGCACCGAGCCTTGCGGCACTCCACTCGCCACTGCCTGCCATTCTGACAGGGACCCGTTTATTCCTACTCTTTGTTTCCTGACTGCCCACCAATTTTCTATCCATGTCAATACCTTACCCCCAATACCATGTGCTCTAACTTTGCCCACTAATCTCCAGTGTGGGACTTATCAAAGGCTTTCCAAAATTCCAGATACACTACATCCACTGGTTCTTCTTCATCCATTTTACTTGTTACATCCTCAAAAAATTCCAGAAGATTAGTCAAACATGATTTCCCCTTCATAAATCCATGCTGACTTGGACCAATACTGTTACTGCTTTCCAAATGTGCCGTTGTTACTTCTTTAATAATTGACTCCAGCATCTTCCCCACCACCGATGTAAGATAACTGGTCTGTAATCTCAGTTTTCTCTCTTGCTCCTTTCTTGAAAAGTGGGATAACATTAGATGCCCTCCAATCCACAGGAACTGATCCTGAATCTATAGAACATTGGAAAATTATCACCAATGCGTCCACTATTTCTAGAGCCACTTCCTTGAGTACCCTTGGATGCAGACCATCAGGCCTTGGGCATTTATCAGCCTTCAGTCCCATCAGTCTACCCAATACTATTTCTCGCCTAATGCAAATTTCTTTCAGTTCCTTTGTCTCCCTAGATCCTCTGTCCTCTAGTACATCTGGGAGATTGTTTGTGTTCTCCTTAATGAAGGCAGATCTGAAGTACCTGTTCAACTCTTCTGCCATTTCCTTGTTGCCCATAATAAGCCTGAGGCTGCTTCACCAGAGATCCATACAACGTCATGAAATGTGCACTCCCAACATGCAGTTTGTCTTCCCAGTTGGGGTCAGTTAGGGTTCATCTCCGGCCAGTTGGACTACAGCTCTGGCGAGGAACTGTAGAACCTTGTCCTGAGGCTGGTGGTCAGTCCCATCATTATTGACAACCTATTTTTGGGCTCAGCTTTTTCCACAGATTGAAGAAACATTGGTGCAACCTCTGCGAGATTCACGGAATCATTACGAGGAACTGAAACAAATCGATGACACGTTGAATGAGGTAAAACCCTGCTCTGGAGTCTCATCCCCAATGCCGTGTCGCCCAGAATACAGTGTCCCGGGGTACAGGGTGTGTGGGGGTACAGGGTGCAGGGTGTACAGGGTATGGGGTACAGGGTGTGGGGGTACAGGGTGTGGGGATACAGGGTGTGGGGGTACAGGGTGTGAGGGTACAGGGTGTGTGGGGGTACAGGGTGTGTGGGGGTACAGGGTGTGTGGGTACAGGGTGTGGGGGTACAGGGTGTGGGGTACAGGGTGTGTGAGGGTACAGGGTGTGTGGGTACAGGGTGTGGGGGTACAGTACAGGTGTGTGAGGGTACAGGGTGTGTGGGGGGTACAGGGTGTGGGGGTACAGGGTGTGTGGGGGTACAGGGGGTGGGGGGTACAGGGTGGGGGTACGGGTGTGGGGGTACAGGGTGTGTGAGGGTACAGGGTGTGTGGGGTACAGGGTGTGTGGGTACAGGTGTGTGGGGTACAGGGTGTGTGGGGGTACAGGGTGTGGGGGTACAGGGTGTGGGGGTACAGGGTGTGTGGGGTACAGGGTGTGTGGTGGGTACAGGGTGTGTGGGATACAGGGTGTGTGGGGATACAGGGTGTGTGGGGGTACAGGGGTGCAGGGGTTGTACAGGGTTTTGTGGGTGGTACAGGGTGGGGGTACAGGGTGTGTGGGTACAGGGTGTGGGAGGGTGTGTGTGGGGTACAGGGTGCAGGGTGTACAGGGTGCAGGGGGTACAGGGTCAGGGTCCAGGGTGCAGGGGGTACAGGGTGCAGGGGGTACAGGGTGTGGGGGTACAGGGTGTGGGGGTACAGGGTGCAGGGGGGTACAGGGTGTGGGGTACAGGGTGCAGGGTGTACAGGTACAGTGGGGGTACAGGGTGCAGGGGGTACAGGGTGTGGGGTACAGGGTGCAGGGGGTACAGGTGTGGGGGTACAGGGGGTACAGGTGTGGGGCAGGGTGCAGGGGGTACAGGGTGCAGGGGGTACAGGGTGCAGTACAGGGTGGGGGGTACAGGGTGTGGGGTACAGGGTGCAGGGGGTACAGGGGTGTGTGGGATACAGGGTGTGTGGGGGTACAGGGTGCAGGGGGTACAGGGTGCAGGGTGTACAGGGTGCAGGGGGTACAGGGTGCAGGGGTACAGGGTGCAGGGGGTACAGGGTGCAGGGTGTACAGGGTGCAGGGGGGGGTACAGGGTGTGGGGTACAGGGTGCAGGGGGTACAGGGTGTGGGGTACAGGGTGCAGGGGGGGTACAGGGTGTGGGGTACAGGGTGCAGGGTGTACAGGGTGCAGGGGGTACAGGGTGTGGGGTACAGGGTGCAGGGTGTACAGGGTTGCAGGGGGTACAGGGTGTGGGGTACAGGGTGTGGGGTACAGGTGTGTGGGGTACAGGGTGTGCAGGGTGTACAGGGTGCAGGGGTACAGGGTGCAGGGGGTACAGGGTGCAGGGGGTACAGGGTGTGGGGTACAGGGTGTGGGGTACAGGGTGCAGGGGGGTACAGGGTGTGGGGGATACAGGGTGCAGGGGTACAGGGTGTGGGGTACAGGGTGCAGAGTATTGAGTATAGATGTTGGGAGGTCATGTTGCAGGTGTATAAGATGTTGGTGGGACCACATTTAGAATATTGTGTTTAGTTTTGGGGACCACAGTATGAGAAAGATGGTGTTAAGCTGGAAAGGATGCAGAGAAGATTTACCAGGATGTTGCCAGGACTCTTGGGCCTGTGGTATAGGGCAGGCACGTGCCGTCAGGGTAGGCAAGGTGGGCACTGCCAACCCTGACTAAAATATTAAAATGGTCATTATTCATTATAAATAGTAAAGGCATGGGAGAATAATGCCTACCTCAGAGATGGATCTCTTCGATAGGCATAATTCTCTGTGCCTTTCAACTACAGTACATGTAACACGCGAAGGTCTGTGCAGCCCACATGTCGTCGACGCTGCTCCAAGCCGTCAATTTCCAGGGGGCTGAAGGCAGCTGAAAGTCTGCCTTTGCAGTACTGTGCATGCACAGCGCAAGGTTCTTGGCAGGTTTTTCAAACAAGGATTGCCATTATCTTAAGAAACAAAGAGAGAAGAATGGAGTTTGTGTACAAATAATATGGTAAGTACATGTATTGGTGCAATATGTTTTTAAATACCGTATTTCCCAGCAATGAAGACGCTATTTTTTTACCCAAAAATAAGGCACGAAAATTTACCTGCGTCTTGGAAGGTGGAAGGTTGTTAGCCAAGAAAGATAGACTTGGCTATCCGTCAGTACAGCAACATCAAGAATGCTTTTGTACTGAGGGGTGGCCAAGTCTGTCCCTCATTGCCGGCAGCTGATGGGAAGCGGCTGTAAAAGGACAGCGCTGCTGAGGAGGGGAGAGTTCCTTTCACACCGTGTGGGGAGTCTGGCCGAAGGTAAAGGTGCGGGGAGGGCAGGAACATTGAGAAGGAGGGTGTCGGGGATCATGCCAGCAGCTCACTTGCCGCGACGCTCCGGGTGCGAAGCTACCGCTTGTGGCCGGGGGAAGAAGTAGCTCGGGTGGCTGCGAGCGGCCGCCGGGACCGCCAGCGGAACCGGCTGCCACATCAGCCCCTTTTGCCGGCCCCCGCTCACCTCTGGCAGTGCTCTCCATCTGAAAAACTCTCTCCTGCCGCTCGCCGGCCTCACTCATGTCAGCCGCTTCCTGCAAATTGTTAAATTCTGACCGCGCGCTCAAGGCACCAATTGAGGTTACTCGGCTGTGGGAATTTAAGGATTTGCGGGAAGCGGCTGACATGAGCGACGCCGGCGAGCTGCAGGTGAGAGATGTTCAGACGGAGAGCACTGCCAGAGGTGAGCGGGCCGGCAGAAGGCACTGAGGTGGTGTCCAGTTCCATTGTCCGGTCCCGAGGCCGCTCGCAGCTCCCCGAGCTGCTTCCCTCTCCGGCCACAATGCGGTGGCTCCGCGCCTGGAACACCGCGATAGCGGTGAGTGACTGAGTTACTGGCATGATCCCCGACCCCCTCCTTCTGAACACTCCTGCCCTCCCAGCAACTTTACCCCTGGCCAGACTCCCCACACGGTGTGAACGGAACTCTCCCACCAATTGGTCCCTTGAACAAGTATTGTCATTCAATAAGATCACAACTGATTCAACTTGTCCCGGTGTGCTCCCGTTTTTCCCACCATCTCTCCACCTGCTGTCACCCTCCACCCCCCACCCATTCAGTAATTCAGAATGAAGGAGATTTGGAAGCCTTGGGCAAATTGCTTTCTTTATTTTTATTTTTATTTTTTGAGCGTGAGAAATTCTATGTCCCACCAGCCTTCTTTCAAAATTTAGCAACTAAAAATGGGGGTGCATTTTCATTGCCGGGAAATACGGTACTTTATTAAGAGATTTGGCTTTTGAAGACTTCATAAAAGTCGACTGACAGCTTACGGAGAGAACAATCTGCACATGCGCAGTTTAAGATTTTTTTAAAGCCGACCGACTGCCTACCCTGACTCACGGCACGTGCCTGCTATAGTATAGGGAGAGGTTGAGCAGGTTAGGACTATTCCATGGAGCACAGGAGGATGAGGGGTGATCTTATAGAGGTGTACAAAATCATGAGAGGAATAGATCGGATAGATGCACAGTCTCTTGCCCAGAGTAGGTTGTAGGTGAGGGGGGAAAGATTTAATAGGAACCTGAGGGATAATTGTTTTACACAAAGGGTGGTGGGTGTATGGCATGAGCTGCCTGGAGGAGGTAATTGAGGCAGGTACTATCGCAATGTTCAAGAAACATTTAGACAGGTACATGGATAGGAAGGTTTAGAGGTACCGTATGTGGGCCAAACGCAGGCAGGTGGAACTAGTGTAGATGGGACATGCTGGTCGGCATGGGCAAGTTGGGCTGAAAGGCCTGTTTCCATGCTGTATGGCTAATTCTCTCTCCACAGATGCTACCTGACCACTGAGTATTTCCATTATTTTTTGGTTTTGTTTCAGATTTCCAGCATCTGCAGATTCTGGTTTATAGTTTATTTTGTGACAGTATCTGTTACAACCGGTGCAGAATATAGTGTGATAGTTCCAGAGAAAGAATCCGTGCAGGACCCACCGTGAGGTAGAGTGTGAGATGGGGAATCTATCAACTTGTCCGTCAGGCAAGTGAAGGGTTGTCACAACCCAGATCAATGCCATTGTGTTTTACACTTCCTGAATTGTTTAATTTCCAGGTGCAAAAGAAGAAGAATGAATTTTTAATCCTGGGGAACAAAAAGTGAAAATATTCTGGAGGTGAGCAGCAACCGGTGGGAATCTAGGACCATGAGTACAGATTGATTCTGCTCACCAGATATAATGAGGTCCTCAGTGGGTAATGTCAGAGCCACAATGTCTGAGACAGACAGACCTTCAGTCTATTAGTGTCGACCGTGATATCTATCCCAAGCGAGCGCTATGTGCTTGCATTAAAGTATTGCCTCCATCAGCCCATCTGGTAGCTGTTTCCATGTGCCCTCTGTGTGAAATACTGAACCCTTGGATCCCCTTGGGTTCAGTTTTCCCTGACTTCAAGGTTAAATAAAACCTTGGAGTCAGGGAAAACCTTACCGTACCTCACCTTAAACCTGGGCCCTCTAGTTCTAATCTCCCGTACCCTGGGAAAAGGACAGTGTCTATCTATCCTAATTATAAGCCTCAATGTTCTGAACTATCAGGTCACTGCTCAGCCTCCTATGTTCCAATGAGAATAAACCCAGACAATCTAGTCTCCCTCTATAACCACAGCCCTCCATTCCAGGAAACATCCTGGTGAATCTCTTCTGCACTCTCTCTAATGTTACCACATCTGCCCTGTGAGGTGGGGGATAGGGTAGTGAAGAGGCCATGGGCCGGTATGTAAGAGTTGGGATCTCGGACGATGTTAACTGAAGGGATTGCCTCTCTGCCATCTGCTTCTCTAATGTCCACACACAAGAGTAGAAATTGTTCAGCTGGAGCCCAACACACTTCTCGGCATCTACAGACAATGGCTTGTGCTTCTTGTGCGTGGTGGTGGAAAGATTGGTGGGAACAGGACCAATTACCTTGACCCTCATGCCCTCAAGGTTACACCAATCCTATTGTACACGATCCATATCCCTCTATCCCCTGCACTCCCATCTGCCTATCTAAAATGCCACTTTCATATCTGCCCCCATCACCGTCCCTGGCAGTGTGTTCCAGACACCCACCAGCCACGGTGTAGAAACCTTGCCTCGCACACCTCCATTAAACTGTACAGCCTCTCACCATACAGCTATGCCCTGTACATCCAGCCTGGGGAAAAGGTTCTGACTGTCTACTCTCTCTATGCCTCTCATAATCTTATATATTTCTATCAGGCCTCCCTCAACCTCCGATGTGCCAAAGAAAACAATCCAAGTTTATTCAACCTTTCCTTGTAGCTAATACTTTGTAATCCAGGCATCCATTGCTAAACCTCTTCTGCACACTCCAAGCCTAGCATAAGGGATCTTAACAAAAGCCTTTTGATAAAGCAGAAAGGAGGTAATTACGGTGTCAGATCCATCGGAGTTCCCAATCTTGATCCAGAATGCCTGTAGGAATCGCACTGTGGCAGCGGATACATTTACATTTAAGTTATTGAATAAAAACAAATGTCTGTACATATTTCCTCTCAGTAACGGCAGCCATGAACCAACACGGTTGTGGTAAGAATCACCTGGTCATCTCCTCTCCTCCTTAGCTGTCCGTGGTGTCAGGCCCACGGGCAACTGCCTGCCCGTAGGACCCCTCTCTATCCGGGTGTGAGGCCCCTCACTACCCACCCGTGGGGCCCCTCCCTACCCGGGTGTGGGGCCCTTCTCTACACGCCCACGGGTGTAGAAAATATTCCTTCATTCCCCAAGCAGGTATTTTCAAAATTATTCACTGACAAAGGATGCAGACCTGAAACAAAGGTAAGGAATTCGCACACAGATCCGTTGTGATCTTGGCCACGTTGCAGGTGATGCCTCAGAGAATGCTAATTGATCTTGGGTACCGCAAGGCTCAGTGCTGGGACCCCAGCTATTTACAATATATATTAATGATTTGGATGAGGGAATTGAATGCAACATCTCCAGGTTTGCGGATGACATGAAGCTGGGGGGCAGTGTTAGGTGTGAGGAGGATGCTAGGAGGCTGCAAGGTGACTAGGTTGGGTGAGTGGGCAAATGCATGGCAGATGCAGTATAATGTGGATAAATGTGAGGTTATCCACTTTGGTGGCAAGAACAGGAAAGTAGACTATTATCTGAACGGTGGCCGATTAGGAAAAGGGGAGATGCAACGAGACCTGGGTGTCATGGTACACCAGTCATTGAAAGTAGGCATGCAGGTGCAGCAGGCTGTGAAGAAAGTGAATGGTATGTTAGCATTCATAGCAAAAGGATTTGAGTATAGGAGCAGGGAGGTTCTACTGCAGTTGTACAGGGCCTTGGTGAGGCCACACCTGGAGTATTGTGTACAGTTTTGGTCTCCTAATCTGAGGGAAGACATTCTTGCCATAGAGGGAGTACAGAGAAGGTTCACCAGACTGATTCCTGAGATGACAGGATTTTCATATGAAGAAAGACTGGATAGACTCAGCTTGTACTCGCTAGAATTTAGTAGTGAGGGGGGATCTTATAGAAACTTACAAAATTCTTAAGGGGTTGGACAGGCTAGATGCAGGAAGATTGTTCCCGATGTTGGGGAAGTCCAGGACAAGGGGTCACAGTTTAAGGATAAGGGGGAAGTCTTTTAGGACCGAGATGAGAAAAACATTTTTCACACAGAGAGTGGTGAATCTGTGGAATTCTCTGCCACAGAAGGTAGTTGAGGCCAGTTCATTGGCTATATTTAAGAGGAAGTTAGATGTGGCCCTTGTGGCTATGGGGATCAGGGGGTATGGAGAGAAGGCAGGTACAGGATACTGAGTTGGATGATCAGCCATGATCATATTGAATGGTGGTGCAGGCTCGAAGGGCCGAATGGCCTGCTCCTGCACCTATTTCCTATGTTTCTATGTTTCTATGAAACTGGACCTGCTTGCTCAGACCTTCTTTCAATGGGTCCAACTCTGTAAGTATCGTGTCTTCGACATCTGGTGGCGGTATCCAGGGAGAGATCGTGGAAGGTCATCGACGGAGGGCATCCCTTCTCACCCAAACCACCCCCTCCCCAGGTACCTTCCCCTGCAACAGCAGGAGAAGCAACACCTGAGCCCATACCTCGACTCTGTCCAGGGACCTGACTGTCCTTTCAGGTTAGGCAGAGGTTCACCTCCTCCAACCTCATCTCCTGTCTGAAGAAGGGTTTCGGCCCGAAATGTTGCCAATTTCCTTCGCTCCATAGATGCTGCTGCACCCGCTGAGTTTCTCCAGCACTTTTGTCTACTTTCGATATTCCAGCATCTGCAGTTCCTTCTTAAATACTTCATCTACTGTTTCCGTTGTTCCAGATGTGGAGTTTCGATCACCCCGACGGGGACTTCGATCATCGGCTGCGGGTGTTTTGATCGCCCCGACTGTGGATAGTTTGACTGCTCCAACCGCAGAAGAACAAAGAGGAAGAAGATTGAACTTTATTGCCTTCCATCACAGTGAGGAATGTGGGATCCACTGTGATGGATGTTTATGTTAACTTTATGTGGTTGTGTGTCTTGTTGCTTTTCACTTGGTATGGCTGTATGGTAACTCAAATTTCACTGTACCTTAACTGGTACATGTGACAATAAACTGTCCTTGAAACCTTGCCTCTTGTACATCGGCAAGATCAAACGTAGACTGGGCGATCGTTTCACTGAACACCTTAGTTCAGTCGACCTGAACCTGCCTGATCTCCTGGTTGCTAAACACTTTAATTCTCCATCCCATTCCCACACTGATCTTTCTGTCCTCGGTCTCCTCCATTGTCAGAGTGAGGCTAAATGCAAATTGGAGGAACAGCATCTCATATTTCGCTTGTGCAGCTTACAGCCCAGTGGTATGAATATTGATTTCTCCAACTTCAGGTAGCCCCGGCATTCCCTCTCTCTATTCCTCCCCCACCCAAGTCACACTAGCTTCTCATTTTCACCGAACAGTAGAACAAGTTGTCCTACAACTTTAGGCTGTGTACGCCATACGAAAGAAGAAGAAGATCTAACAGCTAACAATGGCCTGTTTCCTTTATCATCGTTACTTTTTTGCATTTTACTCATTGTTCTTTATCTCTCTACATAGCATATATCTCTTGTTTTCCTTATCCCTAACTAGTTTGAAGAAGGGTCATCTGATTGTAGATGATCACACTGAATAACGGTGCTGGCTTGAAGTGCAGAATGGCCTACTGGAACTCCACTGGTCACAGACCTCCATCCTGAATATTGTCCTCGCATTACAACCGTGTCCTCCATCAGTAAGCCAGTTCTGAATCCATAGATGCATAAATCTGAAGAAGGGTCTCGACCAGAAACATTACCCATTCCTTCTCTCCAGAGATGCTGCCTGTCCTGCTGTTACTCCAGCTTTGTGTATCTATCGCCTAATGGAGGTCCACATCTCCATGCAGTGGCCGCTCCTTCTTGCCAGACCCACTGCGTTCCCAGAAGCAAGTGGAGCTCCAAGGCACCGTGGGCAAGGTGGTGCCTGAGTCGTCTTGGATTTCCAACCTTTTCATTTTCAAGAAAAACTTTTATTTGAGGTATTAAAATAAATTAAATGCAATTGATATTTTTAATATGTGAGTTTTCAACATTTATTTCAAACATTAATGTGGACTTTATAAATTGCAATTAATTAAACTAAGTTTATGTCTGAAATATTTCACAAAGAATGGGATTTGATTGATTTATCCACGAAAGTCCGGGACCTTGGATGACCAAAGAGATGGTCAAAAAGAAAAAGGAAGCAGATCCAACATTTAATCGGATTGAATCAGACGAGGCTTCAATGGAATATAAAGCAAGAAGGAAGGAGCTCATACATAGAAAATAGGTGCAGAAGTAGACCATTCGGCCCTTCGAGCTAGCACTGCCATTCAATATGATCATGGTTGATCATTCACAATAAGTACCCCGTTCCTGCTTTTTCCCCCATATCCCTTGATTCCGTTAGCCCTAAGAGCTCTATCTCTCTCTTGAAAACATCCAGTGAATCGGCCTCCACTGCCTTCTGTGGCAGAGAATCCCACAGATTCACAACTCTTTGGGTGAAAATGTTTTTCCTCATCTCAGTTCTAAATGGCTGACCCCTTATTCTTATGGCCCCTGGTTCTGGACTCCCTGACATCAGGATCATTTTTCCTGCATCTAGCATGTCCATTCGCTTAATAATTCTATAAATTCCAGTGAATGGACAATTAAAAGGACCTGGAACACAAAAAAATGACTGGCAAATCAGATTAAAGAAAATCACAAGGCTTTTTATACCTACATAAAATAAAGTGTAACCAGGGAGAAGGTAGGACTGTTCAAAGATAAAGGATGACATTTGTACCTGGAGTCTGGGGATGTAGGCCAGGAACTAAATTAACACTTTGCATCTGTTTTCACCCTGGATGTGGAGGACAGTGAGATCAATGTGAAGAATTCCAATATGCATGGGCTGTTTGAGATTAAGGAGGACGTGTTGGGGTTCTTGAAGAGCATTAAGGTGGATAAAATCCCAAGGGACTGATGAGACACACCAGGTTATTGAGAGAAGCGATTGCAGGAGCCTTGATGAAGATCTTTGTGTCTTCTCTTGTAACAGGTGAGGTCACAGAGACCGAACAATAGCTAATGCTTAGGAAAGAACTGCAGATGCTGGTTTAAACCAAAGATTGACACAAAAAGCTGGAGTAACTCAGTGGGTTAGGCAGCATCTCTGGAGGAAAGGAATAGGTGACGTTTCAGGTCGAGACCCTTCTTCTAATGTTGTTCCTTAGTTCAAGAGGGGAAGTAGAGAGAATCCAGGCAATTGTAGGTGGTGAGCCTCACATCAGTGCCAGTGAAGTTATTGGAAAGGATTCTTCAGGATAAGATTTACTCCCATTTGCGAAATGGCTAATTAGGGACAGCCATATAACCATATAACAATTACAGCACGGAAACAGGCCCTCTCGGCCCTTCCAGTCCGTGCCGACCATTTGTTTTCCCCTAGTCCCATCTAGCCAGCACAGCTTTGCCTATGGCATGTCGTATCTTACGAACAGTCGAGCTTTTTGAGGAAGTGATACAAGAAATCAATGGGGGTAGGGCAGTGAATATTGTCCAGATGGATTTTAGCAAGGTATTTGATAAATAACCCCTATGGTAGGCAGATCCAGAAGATGCACAAGATTCAGTGACTAGATTGTATGGATTCGGAAGATTGACACAAAACGCTGGAGTAACTCAGCGGGTCAAGCTGGTGAGAAGGAATGGGTGACGCTTCGGGTCGAGACCCTTCTTCAGATTCATGGATCTATGGATTCAGAACTGGCATACTGATACAGGACAGGGTTGTAATGCGAGGACAATATTAGGATGGAGGTCTGTGACCAGTGGAGTTCCACAGGGATCTGTGCTGGGACCTCTGTTGGAGGAGTGCAGGAGAAGGCCATTCGGCACTTCAAACCAGCACCGCCATTCATTGTGATCATGGCTGATCATCTACAATCAGTACCCCGTTCCTGCTTTCTCCCCATACCCCTTGATTCCGCTATCCCTAAGAGCTCTATCTAACTCTCTTGAAAGCATCCCGAGAATCGGCCTCCAGGCAGAGACAGAGAGACAGAGAATCCCAGAGATTCACAACTCCTGGGTGAAAAGAAATGTCCTCATCTCAGTTCTAAATGGCCTACCCCTTATTATTAAAATGTGGCCCCTGGTTCTGCACTCCCCCAACATCGGGAACATTTTTCCTGCCTTAGCGTTCCAATCCCTTAATAATCTTATATGTTTCAATAATGTGCCCTCTCATCCTTCTAAACTCCAGTGTATACAAGCCCAGCCGCTCCATTCTATCAACATATGACTGTCCCGCCATCCCGGGAATTAACCTTGTGAACCTTCGCTGCAATATCAAGAATGTCAATTCCTCAAATTTGGAGACCACAACTGCACACAATACTACTGATGTGGTCTCACCAGGGCCCTGTACAACTGCAGAAGGACATATTTGCTCCTATACTCAACTCCTCTTGTTATGAAGACCAACATGCCATTCGCTTTCTTCACTGCCTGCTGTACCTGCATGCTTACTTTCAGTGACTGATGTACATGGACACCAAGATCTTGTTGCACTTTTCCTAACTTGACACCATTCAGATAATAATGTGCCTTCCTGTTTTTGCCACCAAAGTGGATAACCTCACATTTCTCCACATTTTACTTCGGAGTCACGTGTAAAATTAGGACATTTCTGAGGTGCTCCTAGGAACACCTCTTCCTAGGAACAGATGCGGCGTAGACGGAGGAATTGGGATTAGCGGATGGAATCCGCAGGTAAGTGCAGTGAAAAACTTACAGGGTCTAAACTCCGTGGCTGGTGTATTGAACCACCAGGAGTTAAAACGAATTTAAAAGCAGAAAATAAATAAAAGTTAAAATAGAAAGAAAATACTCTGTGTAAAGAAACAACGGAATTTAATAAAAACGTCCCAGGGGAATACTCAGCGATCGGGACGGGAGATTAAGTACGGAGCCGGTTCCGATACTGGTGGCCGTTAAAATTACGTTAGGGAGACTTTTAGTCGCTCCACAAACTTTTGGCAGGGGGGAAAATTTTTAAAAAGTCAGAAAGGCCATAATTTAAAAAAGTTTAATAAAAGGCTTCCAGACTAAAAAAGCTTTATGGCTTAAAAGTAATGGAAAAAGATTCCAAAAATAAAAATAAAAAATTCAACCAAAAAGGGTTTAAAAGGCCCAAAACATTCCCACCCTCAGGGGGTTTCAAACCCTAACAAACCCTAAGGGGGTTTCATATATTAATATATATGATGGAATTATCATTGTGGGAATATCTACCTCAGATTGTTTGGAGATAGTCTCCTTGAAGGAAAACTCAGGAGTAACAAGGGCAGTAAAAACAAAATGGAAAAACTGGCCCTAAAAGTGCACTGATAGTGGTGGCTGGTCATAAAGTACCCACCACAGCACAATATATATATATATATATATATATATATATAACCATATAACAATTACAGCACGGAAACAGGCCCTTTCAGCCCTTCCAGTCCGTGCCGACTGGATTATGCATTGGTCATAATCTTTCAAAACTCTTTAGATTCTGGAGTAGTTCCTGAGGATTGGCGGGTAGCAAATGTAACCCCTCTTTTTAAGAAGGGAGGGAGAGAGAAAACGGGGAATTACAGACCAGTTAGTCTAACATCGGTAGTGGGGAAACTGCTAGAGTCAGTTATTAAAGATGGGATAGCAGCACATTTGGAAAGTGGTGAAATCATTGGACAAAGTCAGCATGGATTTACAAAAGGTAAATCATGTCTGACGAATCTTGTGGAATTTTTCGAGGATGTAACTAGTAGCGTGGATAAGGGAGAACCAGTGGATGTGGTATATCTGGACTTCCAGAAGGCTTTCGACAAGGTCCCACATAAGAGATTAGTATACAAACTTAAAGCATACGGTATTAGGGGTTCAGTATTGATGTGGATAGAGAACTGGCTGGCAAACAGGAAGCAAAGAGTAGGAGTAAACGGGTCCTTTTCACAATGGCAGGCAGTAACTAGTGGGGTACCGCAGGGCTCAGTGCTGGGACCCCAGCTATTTACAATATATATTAATGATCTGGATGAGGGAATTGAAGGCAATATCTCCAAGTTTGCGGATGACACTAAGCTGGGGGGCAGTGTTCGCTGTGAGGAGGATGCTAGGAGACTGCAAGGTGACTTGGATAGGCTGGGTGAGTGGGCAAATGTTTGGCAGATGCAGTATAATGTGGATAAATGTGAGGTTATCCACTTTGGTGGCAAAAACAGGAAAGCAGACTATTATTTAAATGGTGGCCGATTAGGAAAAGGGGAGATGCAGCGAGACCTGGGTGTCATGGTACACCAGTCATTGAAAGTAGGCATGCAGGTGCAGCAGGCAGTGAAAAAAGCGAATGGTATGTTAGCTTTCATAGCAAAACGATTTGAGTACAGGAGCAGGGAGGTTCTACTTCAGTTGTACAGGGTCTTGGTGAGACCACACCTGGAGTATTACGTGCAGTTTTGGTCTCCAAATCTGAGGAAGGACATTATTGCCATAGAGGGAGTGCAGAGAAGGTTCACCAGACTGATTCCTGGGATGTCAGGACTGTCTTATGAAGAAAGACTGGATAGACTCGGTTTATACTCTCTGGAATTTAGGAGATTAAGAGGGGATCTTATAGAAACTTACAAAATTCTTAAGGGGTTGGACAGGCTAGATGCAGGAAGATTGTTCCCGATGTTGGGGAAGTCCAGGACAAGGGGTCACAGCTTAAGGATAAGGGGGAAATCCTTTAAGACCGAGATGAGAAAGACTTTCTTCACACAGAGAGTGGTGAGTCTCTGGAACTCTCTACCACAGAGGGTAGTTGAGGCCAGTTCATTGGCTATATTTAAGAGTGAGTTGGATGTGGCCCTTGTGGCTAAGGGGATCAGAGGGTATGGAGAGAAGGCAGGTACGGGATACTGAGTTGGATGATCAGCCATGATCATATTGAATGGCGGTGCAGGCTCGAAGGGCTGAATGGCCTACTCCTGCACCTAATTTCTATGTTTCTATGTGCCGACCATTTGTTTTCCCCTAGTCCCATCTACCTGCACTTAGACCATACCCCTCCATTCCCTTCACGTCCATATACCTATCCATTTTACTTTTAAATGTTAAAATCGATCCTGCCTCCACCACTTCTGCTGGAAGCTCATTCCACACAGCCACCACCCTCTGAGTAAAGAAGTTCCCCCTCACGTTACCCCTAAACTTCTGTCCCTTAATTCTCATGTCATGCCCTCTTGTTTGAATCTTCCCTACCCTCAATGGGAAAAGCTTATCCACGTCAACTCTGTCTATCCCTTTCATCATTTTAAAGACCTCAATCAAGTCCCCCCTTAACCTTCTGCGCTCCAAAGAATAAAGACCTAACTTGTTCAACCTTTCTCTGTAACATAGTTGCTGGAACCCTGGCAAACCCTGGCAACCCTGGCATATACAGGTGTACTAGGTACAATACCTGAATCACTCGAGGCCATGGAAAATAAACATAGAAACCAAATTAGTTGGTCTCTCACTAAAGTCGTTATGGTTAAAACAGCAGAATTTTACTTCGGAGTTACGTGAGTGACTACGTGAAGAAGCCCCGCCTGGCGCTGGAACGGCATTACGTCGACGCTAACGGCAGAGTAAGAGCTGCAGAGGCAGCTCCTCGACAACGGTAGGTACGGGCCCGCAGGTAAGTGCAGGGGAAAAACACTTTCAGGGTCTAAAAAACTCCGTGGCTGGTATTGAATACCAGAATTTAAAACTAATTTAAAAGTAAAAAATAAGTTGAAAAACAACGGAGTTTTAAAAAAGAACGTCCTAAGGGGAGCGATCGGAACGGGAGATTACGGAGCCGGTTCCGATACCGGTGGCCGTCAAAATTACGTTAGAAAGATTTTTTAGTCGCTCCACAAACTTTTGGCACGGGGGGGGAATTTTATAAAGTCAGAAAGGCCATAATTTAAAAAATTCAATAAAAGGCCTTCAGACTAATAAAGGTTATGGCTTGAAAAAATAATGGGAAAAAAAAAAAAAAAGATTCCAAAAATAAAAATAAAGTAAATAAAGAATTCAAGCCAAAAAGGGTTAAAAGGCCCAAAAACATTCCCTAACCTACCCTAAAGGGGTTTCATATATTAATATATATGATGAAATATGGTGGGAATATCTACCTCAGATATTTGAAGGTAGTCTCCTTGAGGAAAAACTCAGGAGTAATAAGGGCAGTAAAAATAAAATGGAAAACTGACCCTAAAAATGCACTGATAGTGGTGGCTGGTCATGAAGTACCCACCACAGCACAAGAAAAAAAAAAAATATATATATATATACAGGTGTAAGTACAACACCTGAATAAGAAGTGAGGCCATGGAAAATAACCATGGAAAACAAAAATTAATTGGTCTCTCACTAAGGCTGTTATGATTAAAACAGCAGAATAATAATAAAACTTTTTATGTTTTATTTAAGTACACTTCAGCACAAAAATATATATAAGTGTACTAGGTTTGATACCTGAATGTATGAGTGAGACCATGAAAAATAAATATGAAAAAAAAAAAATTTTGGCCTCACCAAAGCTGTTATAGTGAAACAGCAGAATATGATAAAACTTTTAAGTTATAAAGATATCAACGGTGAATCCGGTTATGATATCCATGTCTCAATTAGATAAGATATAAGGAAATACGATTTTAAAAGTATTTCAAACTGGTGCATGGCATTTCCATTCAATGGAAAACAAATAAAATATTGTGCAAAATAACCAATACATTTAAAGGAAAATTAATTGCCATCAGTTTGTGGAGCTCATTGGGAAGAAATATATAATATTTAGGGACCAAATCTGCACTCTCGATTTGCAGATCAAATCAGGTTATGTTAAAATCCTGATTATTATGGAATAAAACCTGCCTTATGATTATTCAAAGTATTGATTACAAAAGAACAGACTATTGGTCTTTAAACTTTGGGGGGAAAAAAATTATGATCCAATATAAAGATCTGATAATGGATCAAAACTAAGGCAGAAGTATGATAAATAAACATAATCAAACATAGCCTTATCCGAACCCATATATTGGGAAAAGAAGGCCTGAAGTACGTGGAAGAGGTACAAACAACTGTTACAAAATAAATTCATGAAATCTCCGATTGTGGGGGATTACAGGTGTATTATGATCATTAATTTAATATAACTAAGGACTACAAAAAATTATAGAAAGGATTGGTTCACCTGTATAAGAAAAACGTAAAAAATTGATTTTAGGTTTGCACCCAAAAGTAACTCCAATAAACAAGGGGTACGTTCATATATATATAATAAATTACCTCAGTGTACAGATGTGATGGTATAAACCATACAAAACATCATTTTATATACACTTTCACAGTGTAAGAACATTTTATTAAAATGGAACATCTTCAACATTGAAATACAGTTGTTATTAACAAAGTGTTAATCAAATAGTACAGGTGCTTGAAATTAATTAAAATGGGTCAAGCAGTGCAAGTTAAAACATTGTCTAAAGGATTAAATCCAGTTTAAGGCTGTTAAACAGAATACTGGAAGAACAATTGCACTGATAAGATCAGCACTTGCACTAATGAGGACATGGTCATGGTTATCTTGATCACATTTAAATTAGAGTCAGCTGCAAATTAGTGCTGCAATTACAAGTCTGCTGAAAGGCAAAGACTTGACCCATCACATAAAGCCTATGTTTTAGGCATTCATAAATATTCATAAATTACTATTCTGGATTTAGGAGTAATTCAGCACCATAAGAGGGGGAAAATTGTTCCATGATACAAATATGTCTTATGGTTTTGTTGACATACGTTGTCCCTCCATTAGAAAAGGAGCCTAGGTAAGAGTAATAAAGCTCCAAAAGAAGAAATACAGAAGATTATAAGAATATGTATGCCTTTGTGAGAGGTGTATGCAAATACCAAATGATACATTATCATTATTAAAGTAATGGATTAAAAAAAAAGAGGTTCACAAGTTGCTTCAACTATAAGCTTAGCAGCTGTTGCAAGCTGAAGCAAGTATTAACAGATGATGGACAGCTTCTGTGAATATTTGGGTAAGATAAAAATATTATCTATTCTTATAAAGATAATTGATACGTCTCTTTGTTGGGACTACGGACAATAATACCAGGTAAATGCAAATGAATTGTCCTAAGAAATCCTCCAAATATTTGTATTAATTATTGAATTATAATTATAGAATTATGGATTAAATATCGATTGTTCTATTATGGAAGTGTCCATGTCATATCAAGGTGTACAATACCACGGATGTGGCGTATATTAAAATCACATAAGATAAGTAAAATAATAATCATGTGATTATCTGAGTAAACAGATGTGGCATATTCTAAAATGTTTAGTCCAGCTGTTTATCTCTAAGAAAGAGACAATGTTATCACAGACAACACATTAAGGGGGGAAAATACATTGTCATTAATATGGATTACTTACGATTAATCTGGTTGTATACAGATTAAATAACCGATTTTTCAAATGTTCTCGTGGGTAAACCAAGAACAGGAAAGGTGGATGCTTTTCTCTCAATTACATGAGGAAAAATGTTCTTTTATGTTCCTCATTTTTGTCTGATAGGGCAGTGTCTGATGAAAATATAGCAAAACACTGCCAGACGCATTTTGGTGATCCAAAACGGATCCTTCATGGTTTTCATAAATATTGAGTGATGTTGAACCACTTGTGATGATTCATAGTTGCAGTAATTATTGTTGTACAAAGGCATCCATGACATGAAAATATGAATTGACTATCTGCAGGTTGATCAGACCATTACAATAGTTTAATGGTCAAAGAAGTCTATGAATGTTTAACTAATATAACAACATAACAATAAAATAATTATGTATAAAGAAGTGTTATACCTGCAATTTGCAGAAATAAGAAAGAAAAAAAAAACAACAATATTTTATAAGAAATTGGAAGTCTGTGTATACAGTAAAATTATTTGTCATATTAGATATATGTGAGTTCTTGTGGATTGCATTTTTTCTGAGTATCTAATTGATAGAGCCAATAATAGGGCTCAGAGTGTTTTCGTCCTATTTACGGACAATATACTAACCAAGAAGTTATCAGGTTCATTCGTAAAATCCCGATATGAAAGGGATATATATGTAGATATAAATATAAGTGTATATATATATGTATTCTAGATGGTTAAACATTGAATAACACTCAGTGGAACTAGACACTGAAATGTGGAAAATTACACTGTTAAGGAGGTAGATACATTCACAGGAATGGCACAGGATGAGCCACTCGAGCAAAGATGCAAGGCCACAGGAGGGTGTAAAATAAATATTAAATTAAATGAAATCAGTCATTGTGTCACGATTGGACATGGAGCGTTGGGTTCTCTATAATTGTTGCTTTGTTCATACCATCAAATTATATATATCAATTGATATTTTGTGATAAACTTGCCTTTCAATAGAAAGGGCATTACTTTTATTCTTTTATAATGTGAAATAATTTATCACATAACTTGAGGCAATGTTTGGGGGAAAAAATGTGTTATTTTGCTCATTACTGTGTTGTGTGAGCCAGAGTGTCGTATGGAAGGAGTCTACGACATGAAAAACACAGAAAGCTTCAAAATCTTCACGTAGTCACTCACGTGACTCCGAAGTAAAATAGTAAGATTCGAAGTTTGATCGTTATTTTATGAGGAGTAACGATGAGGGATTACGTGCCCTCCACTCCCGACCCTCATAAAATAAATGATCATCTGGTGGTTCTAAATCTATGTTGAGCCTTACTATCTTACTCCGGCTATTATGTTCTGTGTTTTTCATGCCGCTGCTTTGAAGTATGCCGTTCAAGCGCCAGGCGGGGCTTCTTCACGTAATCCCTCATCGTTACTCCTCATAAAATAACGATCAAACTTCGAACTGTTAAGTTCTCGTTTAACCTTACTATTATTGATAAAACTTTTATGTTTTATTAAGGTACACCACAGCACAAAAATATATATAGAGGTGCACTAGGTACAATACCCGAATGAATGAGTGAGGCCATGGAAAGTAAACATAGAAACCAAAATTAATTGGTCTCTCACCAAAGCTGTTATGGTTGAAACAGCAGAATATTGATAAAACTTTTATGTTTTATAAAGATATCAACGGTGTAGATGGTTTATATGCAACCAATAATATAGTTACCTCAGTCCCAATAACCCCGCCTAGTTAACATCAATCATAACGCCTTCCCCTTCCTGGGTACAGCTCAGTAGAAGAATGTAGCCAGTGCTTGAGAATGTATGTAATACCCTGTGCTATCATTAAAAGATGTTGCACACCTTAAGAGTTTGTGAATTGCTTATTTACATGATGTCGAAGCTGGAAGACACTTGCGTCTCCTGTCTATCGGGTTTTATTTCTTTTTTTGATTTATGCTTTTGTGCTTAATCTCTCTGGCCATGGCGTCCTCTTGCAGAAAACCCGCGCAGCTTGTCTTTGATGCTGACATATCTGAGCGCTGGGCCACGTTTGAATTTGATTTCACACACTTTGTCAACGTCGCACACCGCGCTGATCCTGACTCCCTTAAAGCCTCCCTCCTACTCAACCTTGTCGGACCTGATGCCATGAAGAGAGCCAGAACTTTCACCTACGCTCCAGCGGTCCTGGGCGACAACGACGAGGTGATTACTCCTGCAGAGTCTGCCAGCGACCCCGCTTGCCTGCTACGTAAGTTCAGGGAGATTTGTGACCTGCCCTCGAACCGCATTCTAGAGAGGGCACGGTTCTTTACAAGGAGACAGTTGCCGGATGAACCTGTTGAATGTTTTATTGCTGATTTGCGCCATCTCGCCCAGTGGTGCCGTTTTGGTGACATGACAGACCAGCTCACTAGAGACATTTTAGTAACTGGCATGCGTGACCAGAAGCTGCGGTGTGAGCTGCTAAGGGAACCGGATCTAACATTGGAAAAAGCCATGCGTGCCTGCAGATTGTCTGAGGTCATTGTATTGCCAGATGACCGCCGGGACTCGGGCAATAAATCTGTCAACCTGGCTGAGTTTAGGAGCCCACAGCCTCGGGTGGGAAACAATGTTTTTCTGCCGCGTGCCAAACCTGGTCCTGGTGAAGTGCACCACAGACTGCATGCACCACAGACTGTCGACGTGCCCCGCCTATGGCAAGGCCTGTAACTTTTGTAAAAAACTAAATCACTTCTCTGCCGCTTGTCGTTTATTCCGTTCCCGTGGGAGACAGGCACAGATTTCCAGACCCAGTCTAAACATGCTGAGACCATCTGATATCTGTTACGACTCACAGCCCAACATAGTTGAATCCTATGATGCAGATCCAATTAATCCTCCCGAGGACTCGCATGTGTTTACCCTCCTGCAGACACCCGCCCACCGCTCTGATCCCTCCGTATCTGTGACTGTCAATGATGTAACCTTCCTTGCAAAGTTAGACACAGGTGCGAAGGTCAACGTTTTGTCAATGAATCTTTTCAACAAGATAAGGAATAATGAGCCCCTGGTTGCTGACGATGCTACCCTGCACGCCTATGGTGGAGAAATTCTAAGGCCTGCGGGGAGGGCCACTTTAACTTGCGTGCTGCAAAAGGCCACGAGAAACCTGGTTTTCTATGTTTTGAACTCTGACTGTGTAACCCTGCTGGGCAACCGTGCGTGCCAGGATCTTGGCCTGGTGTCCTTCGACCGCACGGTCCACAAAGTGCAACTGTCGTTTAACCCGGTTGCAGAATACCAGGACCTGTTCAACGATGACCTGGGGAAGTTACCACTGACATACCATATTTCCATTGACCCAAATATACAACCCGTGGTCCGCGCACCTCACAGGGTGTCTCACGCCATGAAAGACAGGGTCGAGGCGATGCTTAACAAGATGGTCGAAAAGGGGGTGCTAGAAGCGGTTAGCGAGCCCACCGATTGGGTCTCCACCATGGTTGCCACGATAAAGAAAGAGAAGAACAAAATACATGTGTGTATCAACCCGAAGGACTTAAACCTTGCCATCAGGCGACCACACTACCCCATGCGGTCTGTTGAGAACGTGGCGGCTCAGGTCGGGCAAGCCACCATCTTTTCGGTCCTAGACGCTAAGAACTCGTTTTGCAGATCCCGTTGGACAAAGCGTCTTCTGACCTGACGACCTTCGCCACACTGTTCGGCAGATTCAAGTTCCTGCGAATGCCATTCGGCATCAATTCCGCTAGCGAGGTGTTCCAGCGAACGATGGAGCAGATATTCTCGGACCTGCCATGTGCCATCATCGTGGATGATATCCTGGTTTATGGGAAGGACATTGCCGAGCACAACCTGAACCTCTGTCGCGTCCTGGATCGGGCGCGGAAGGCGAACCTGAAGCTGAATCCCAAGAAGTGCCGGTTTCGTGTCTCAGAGGTCACGTATGTTGGACATGTTTTCACCTCTAACGGACTAAAACCCGACTCCTTGAAGGCAGCTGCCATCTCCGAGATGGCAGCCCCCACCGACGTGCCAGGTCTACAACGATTCTTGGGCACGGTGAACTACCTTGGGAAGTTTGTACCAAACCTCAGTGAGCTGAGTGCTCCCCTGCGGCAGCTGACAAAAAAGGATATCGCCTGGGTCTGGCTCCCACAACACCAGCAGGCCTTTGACTGCCTCAAGTCAAAACTGATTAACACTCCGACGTTGCGGTTCTTCGACGCGAGTCGCCCCATCACCGTCACCTGTGACGCTTCCAAGTTCGGCCTGGGTGCGGCCTGCCTTCAGTCTGTCGATGGATCGTTACACCCTGTCTCCTATGCCTCCCGCACCATGACGGACACCGAGCAGCGGTACGCTCAGATCGAGAAGGAGCTGCTCGCGGTGGTGTTCGCCTGCTCCAAGTTCAGAGACTTCCTGTTCGGCAGCAGATTTACGGTTGAAACCGACCACCAGCCACTGGTGACAATCCTGAACAAGCCGATTCACGCTGCCCCTGCCAGGCTGCAGCGTATGATGCTGCAGCTCCAGCGTTTCGACTTCGATATAATCTACAAGAAGGGCACCGAGATGCACATTGCGGACACCCTATCGCACGCCCAATACTGGGCGTTAACTTTATTCCCACCAAGCAGCTACAGGTTTTGGCCGAGCACACCACTGCCGATCCAGTTTTGCAGCGGCTTGCCTCTGTGATTAAAGCAGGGTGGCCAACAAAGCGCTCCGCCGCGCCGTCTGAAACACAGCCTTTCTTCCTGGTCCGCGACGAACTGGTGCTCCAGGATGGCGTTATCGTCAAGGGACATAAAGTTGTAGTCCTGTCCTCCCTGTTTGACTTTTACTATTGTGCAGCTCATAGCGGACACCCTGGGGTCAATGCAACACTCGCCCACGCTCAGTGCCAATTCTACTGGCCTGGAATGGCCAAATATATCCGAGACCGCGTTTCTGCCTGCTCCACGTGCAACAGTCTTGCTCCACACCAGCAGCGACAGCCCCTGCTGCAACAGCCCGCCCCTGCCTTGGCCTGGTCCTCGTTGGCTGCCGACATTTTCGAGTGGCGTGGTAACCACTACCTTGTCCTGGTCGACTCGTACTCAAATTGGTTCGAAGTGGATTTGCTGACATCCCTCACGTCGGAGATGGTGATCCGAAAGCTGCGGAAACACTTCTCCACTTTTGGGTCCCCTGTCAGGCTGCAGACTGACAATGGCAGGCAGTTTACCAGCCGAGAATTCAAAAGTTTTGCCGACAAGTGGAATTTCGTGCATTTCACCAGCAGCCCAGAGTACCCACAGAGCAACGGCCTTGCAGAACGGGCCGTCTGCAGCGCCGTGCTTCAGATGGAACAGGCGAGACTATCCAACTCTGACTTGTATTTGGACCTCCTGAACCTCAGGAATGTTTCCAGGGATCCGGCCATGGGATCACCTGCTCAGCGTCTGATGTCCAGAACAACCAGATCTACCATCCCGATTGCCCAGCGCCAATTGAAACCTCGGATACTGGAGCCTGCCTCCGTGCAGAGGCGCATTCAAGAGAAACATGACAGCCAGCGGCGTTCCCACGATCGGTCGTGCAGACCACTCGGTCCTCTGTTGCCTGGACAGGTTGTTCGGTTGCAGACCGCCAGTGGTCACTCCCGTCTGGCCACCGTGGTTGGGGTGGCCGACTCACCTCGTTCGTATCTGGTCGACTATGAGGGTACCATCTACCGAAGAAGCCGACAACACCTGCTTGCGGTTAATGAGCCGAAGCCGCAGCCCCCGGGGCCCTATGCCCCGCCACTCTCATACCAGCAGCCGGCTGCCGTCCCAGCCAGTGTTCCCTGCATGCCTCGATCCCCATCTCGAGCGCCTGGTTCCCCTCTGCGCGGGTCCCCTGTTGCCGGTCGCGGTTCTCCCTCTCCTGTTTCTCCCACTCCGCCACCCTTCCCTGGTTCCCCAGCTGCCTCGTGTTCCCCTGTTTCTTCTGCTCTTTCGGGGGAAGGGGGAGACATCCATACTCGCTCGGGCTGGATCAGAAAGCGACCTGTTCGTTATGGCGATTTTGTTTAATTCTGCTGTTTAATTCTGTTGTCGTGACAACAATCTGTTTTGATTTTCTATGGGGAAGGATGTAGATGGTTTATATGTAACCAATAATATAGTTACCTCAGTCCCAATAACCCCGCCTAGTTAACATCAATCATAACGCCTTCCCCTTCCTGGGTACAGCTCAGTAGAAGAATGTAGCCAGTGCTTGAAGATGTATGTAATACCCTGTGCTATCATTAAAAGATGTTGAACACTTTAAGAGTTTGTGAATTGCTTATTTACAAACGGTGAATCCGCTTATGATATCTATGCCTCAATTATATGAGATATAAGGAAATACGATTTCAAAGTATTTCAAACTGGTGCATGGCATCACAATTTATGAAAAATTAAATAAAACATTGTGCAAATAACCAAAACATTTGAAATAAAAGATAAATTGCCATCAGTTTGTGGAGCTCAATGGGAAGAAAAATATAATATTAATTTTAGTTATATATGTAATTGTATAGGGACCAAATTTGCACTCTAGATTTGCAGGTCAATACAGATCAGGTTATGTTAAACTCCTGATTATTATGGAATAAAACCTGCCTTATGATAAATCAAAGACATTGATTACAAAAGAACAGACTATTGGTCTTTAAACTTTGGGGAAAAAATTATGATCCAATATAAAGATTTGATAATGGATCAAAACAAAGGCAGAAGTATGATAAATAAATATTATCCAACACAGCCTTATCTGAACCCATATAATTGGGAAAAGAAGGCTTGAAGTACGTTGCAGAGGTGCAAACAGCTTGTTACAAAATAGGTTGATGAAATCTCCGATTGTGGGGGATTACAGGTGTATTATGATCATTGATTTAATGTAACTAAGGACTACAAAAAATTGTAGAAGGAATTGGTTGACCTGTATAGGAAAACCTAAAAAATTGATTTTAGGTTTGCACCCAAAATAACTCCAATAAAGAAGGGGTACGTACATATATATTATAAAATTACCTTAGTGAAAAGATGTGGTGGTATAAACCATACAAAACATCATTTTAAATATACTTTCACAGTGTAAAAACATGTTATTAAAATGGACATCTTCAACATTGAAATACAGTTGTTATTAACAAATTGTTAATCATATTACAGGTGCTTGAAATTAATTTTAAATGGGTCAGCTGTGCAAATTAAAGCATTGTCTAAAGGATTAAAACCAGTTCTAGGCTGTTGACAGAATACTAGAACAACAATTGTATTGATAAAAAGATCAGCACTTGCACTAATGAGGACATGGTCATGGTCTATCTTTTTTTTTTTTTTTTTTTTGAATTTTTTTTATTATAGAAACAAAATAACATATTACATTTCTACAGTAGTAGTACATAGTCTTAGTAATTAATTCATACTATTAATATATTAATAATAATATCAATATTATTTATGCTGTATTATCCTTAATTATAACTTCCAAAGTTATATATTTTATATGATTAAAAGTACATAATACTAATAATACATTTATAATATAGCATTATACTATTAGTAAGTTTTTCATTTTATCTCTAATTTTTTAGGTATAAGGCCAAATTTAGTAATAATATTGATACAAAAAGTTAATAAAACTTATAAAATTTCCATTTTTTTTCTTCCTAATATTAAGGATAATTATACGTAATAAAGAATACGTAATTTTATATAATTAAAGGTATATAAAACTAAAAGTACTAATAATATTAATAATATTCTCATAAATCTAATAATATTTATATTCGTACTAATATCAAAAAATTAAAGTAATGTGTTTCTACATTTTTTTTAATTTTTTATATAGATATAGGAAAATAGAAAGATTTAAAAAAAAAAGAAAGGTAGTAAAAGAGTAAAAATAAAAGGTTTGATGGAGAATAAAGTATTTGTCAATGATCCGTGTTTATAGATATATTCATGAATTAATATATGTTTCTTCATCCAATCGGGTATCCAGGTTTCAGTCAGGGTCCCCGCGCCGAACTATTATGACCCTGTAAATATTCAATATATGGAGACCAAATCCGTCTGAAGAGATCTAGCCTATCCATAAGGACAAACCTCAATCTCTCCAAATGGAGTGTCTCCGACATTTCTATATTCCACATTTTAATTGTTGGGGATGTAGGGCCTTTCCAAAATTTTAATATTAATTTCTTCCCAATTACTAAACCATAGTCAATAAAAGTTCTATGACTCATTGTTATTGATAAATCGGTTTCAATAATTCCAAGTATAATTAACTTTGGGTCAGGGGTTATATTTTTATTAATAACGGCCGATATTATTTTAAATATTTCCTTCCAATATTCTACAATTTTTATACAGTTGGTAAATGAGTGTGTCAAATTTGCTTCTGAAATTTGACATTTTATCACATATAGGAGATATCTTTGAGAAAATATTATGTAATTTATATTTAGAATAATGTAATCTATGTAATATTTTAAACTGTATAAGAGAATGTTTAGCGTTTAATGAACAATAATGTATATGTTGTAAACTTTCTTCCCTATTTCTGGTCTTATTATTTGACCCAATTCCTTTTCCCAAGACTCTCTGTATGTTTCTGTTGATGGGGTATCGTTTTCCAGTAAAATATTATATATATATGATATCATTTTTTTCCATATTTGGATGTTTGTTTCAAACATTCCTCTAATATTTCTATTTTTCTATTTTTAAATTCATATATATTTGCGAAGGCATAGTTTCTAATTTGTAAATATCTAAAATATTCTTTATTATGTAGCCCGTAAGTTTGTTGCAACTCTTGAAATGAAAGAAAAATGTTTTCCTTATAAAGATCACCCATCTTAGAAATTCCTTTATTTTTCCATTGTAAAAAAGCTTTATCCAATAAAGAAGGTTTTAAACATAAAATTATTAACAATCTTAAGACTTAATGGGATAGATTTTAGTTTTAATGCTTTCTTTATTTGTTTCCATATGCGAATTCCATTTTCTATTATCGGATTTTCCTTAAAAACTTTCTTAGCAACATTAGTATTAGCAAATATTATAGAGCTAATTTCAAATGGAGAACAATCTTCTTTTTCCATATTTAACCAATTAGGTTTATTATCAATTTCTCCTAACCAAAAATTCATATTTTTAATATTGACTGCCCAGTAATAGAACATAAAGTTTGGTAATGCTAATCCTCCTTTTATTTTAGATTTGCATAAATGTTTTTTTATTTATTCTATGAGTCTTATAATCCCAAATAAAATTCGTAATTAAAGAATCTACTTTTTAAAAAAAAAACTTTTGGAAGATATATCGGGATTAATTGAAATAAATATAATAATTGTGGGAGAAATATCATTTTTATTGCATTAATTTTCCCTATCATCGAGATAGGTAAACTTTTCCAATATGAAATATTCTTGTTCAATTTATTCAGTAATGGGGGAAAATTAAATTTAAATAAAGAATTAAATCTTTTTGTAACAAAAATCCCAAGATATTTAATATTTTCATTTGTTATCTTAAAAGGAAATTGTTGTTAATATATGTAAATTATTCAGTGTTATTGGCATAAGCTCACTTTTATTCCAATTAATACTGTATCCTGAAAGTGTTCCAAATTCCGTTATTAATTTTAACAGGTTTCGAATACTTATTTCTGGTTGAGTGATATAAAGTAATACATCGTCTGCATATAAGGAGATTTTATTCTTAGTATCTGTGGTATCATATCCATATATTTCCGGATGTAGTCTTATCCTCTGAGCAAGTGGTTCTATAGCTAATGCAAACAATAAAGGTGATAAAGGACAACCTTGCCTACAAACCTCGTGATAAATTAAATTTGATTGATAACATTCGGTTTGTTGTTATTCTTGCTGTTGGGTTTGCGTATAATAATTTAATCCAAGTAATAAATTCCTCTCCTAGTTTAAAGGCTTCCATTACTGAAAATAAATAAGGCCATTCCACTTGGTCAAAAGCTTTTTCTGCATCAAGCGAGATAACTACTAAATCTTTTTTATCACTTCTTTTCGAATATATAATATTAAACAATCGTCTTAGATTATATGAAGAGTATCTTTTTGGTATAAATCCTGTTTGATCCGGATGTATTATTTCATTAACGACTGAACTCAATCTTTTTGCTAATATTGTTGTTAATATCTTTTGATCTGTATTTAATAGCGCTATTGCTCTATATGATCCTGGTTCATCTAAATCTTTATTCATTTTAGGTATGAGTGTTATAATAGATTCGTTCAATGTATCTGGAAGCTTCTGTTCTGTATATATCTGTTCATATAATGATTTTAGATATGGGACTATATATTCATGAAATATTTTATAAAATTCCGAACCTATACCATCTGGTCCCGGTGTTTTACCATTTTTTAATGACCTAATAGATTCTTCTATTTCATTTATTGAAATATCAGCATTTAATAATTTTCTATTTTGTGAATCCAATCCTTTCAAGTTACATTCTTTTATAAATGCATCTATTTCTATTTTACTTACTGTTATTTTAGCAGTGTATAAATTTTTATAGTATTGCATAAATCTTTCATTAATATCTTTAGGTTGTATTAATAAATCACCACTTTGTGATTTAATCCTATGTATAATTTTTTCCGCTTCAGTTTTCCTTAATTGTCGAGCCAACAATTTTTGGGGCTTATCCCCAAATTCAAATTGTAATTGTTTAGTGTGTTGATAATATTTTATCACTTGATCTGTGTATATTTTATTTAATTTTATATTTCAGTATAACAATTTTATTATGTAATATCATATTTGGTTTTGTAGCATTCTGTATATATCTAATTGCTTAATCTCCTTTTCTAGATCCTGTTGTTCTTTCCGAATCTTTTTATTGTGAAATATTTGTGAAGAAATCATTATTCCCCGAAAATATGCCTTAAATGTTTCCCACAGTAAAGAACGTGATATCTCTGGTTGATCATTTATTTCAAAGAAAAATTTTAATTTGATTTATAATATATTCCTGAGTAGTTTTGTCTTTTAAAATTTGTGGGTTAAGTTTCCACTGTCTTAAATTTTCTGTTTTATTATTAATTTTAATTTTAAACGTTAATGGGGCATGATCTGAAATTACTATATTATCATAATTAGCTTCATAAGTAAGCGAAATAAGTTTTGCATCCACCAAAAAATAATCTATTCTTGAATAAGTTTTATGCACTGGGGAGTAGAAAGAATATTCTCGTCCTGTAGGATTTTCTGTTCTCCAAACATCTTTAATATTGGTCGTTTGCATATATGCATTTAGCAAATCACTGGAATGTGATTTGTTTTTCCTCTGTTTTGAAGATCTGTCTAAGTAAGGATCTAATGTACAGTTGAAATCTCCACCAATTATCAAGTTGTATTGCGTTTAATTCCGGAATATTATTGAGTACTTTTTTAAAAAACAATGGGACTGTCAAAATTTGGTCCATATATATTAACAAGAATCACTTTTTCTGTATTTAATTTCTCCTATCACACAATAATATATATCTACCATCTTTATCATCTATAGTTGATATATGTTTGAATAAAGTACCTTTACGAAATAATATTGCTACACCTCTTGATTTATGTGTAAACGAGGAGTGATATATTGTATCTATCCATTTAGCTTTCAATCTGTTTTCCGCCTCTTTTTTTAGATGAGTCTCTTGAATATAAATTACATCCGCTTTACTTGCTTTTAAATATGTCAATACTTTTCCTCTCTTTATCGGTTCATTGATACCTTTAACATTCCAACTGCAAAATGTTAATCCCTCATTCCCCGTATTTCTTTTTAAGTCTTGCATTTTAAATTTATGAGGATCTACAGGATCCAAGGTTCAGCGCGACAGGCCTAACCTTACACACCCGGACCCCGAGTGGATGAGATTTGAGTCTCTTTTTTTCCTTTCATGAATACATCTCCCTTGGTGCATTATATTACTCCAATCAAACCATAGATTATAATAGATATAAAAAGATAGATTAAAAAAAAGGAAAATTAGAAGTATTATGTGAAAAAGTAAAAAGAAACTACATCTAGAGTCGATGCAGTTTGTGCCAGCCATAAAAAGATGGCTATACATCTAACGACTTCCGTCATTGATGTTAATAACACGACCAGCTCTTGGAATTAGGGAATTATTATTCCTTACCAATATTTTGACGGGGGTATAATATATATAATAGGAAGAATATTAAACGTAAAAAAAAAAAAAAAATTTTTGCAAAGGCTATAAAAAATACAAAGGTTATATAAAAAGAAGAATAATATACAAGTTGTTCAATTCAAAAAAGGAAAAAAAGGAAAAAAAGAAAAAAATAATAATTATTATTAGTAATTAGTAATTATTAGTTGTTAATCATTAATTATTAGTAATAGTGATCAATAATAGTGATTAATTAATAATAGTAAACATTCCTAATTAACTAAAATAAGAAAAGGGTAAAAAAAAAACTAATAATAAAACCGTATTGTAGTCCTAATGTGCATGTTATTAATTAATATTAGTTATATGTTAAAGCTAATTATCAATGTCCAGATATCCAGGTAGCGTTTTCGAATCTCGTTTAATTCCACTCCATTTCATTCGACATTATCTGTTCCATCCGTTCCAATATCATCTTGAAGAGTCTCAGTAAATATTAAAAGTCCATGTTGAATATCTGAGATTAATAAAAGTCAGTTTATTACTTGCTTGTAGATCTCCTTCAGGTCTTAAACTGCTTAGCAAAATCCAAAGCTGCAGATGGGGTCTTGAAGAGGTATTCCACATTCTTATAGGTAACTCTTAGGGTCGCTGGATAATTCAAACCGTATCTCAGAATTTCTACTCCACGCATAAGACCTTTAGCTTCATTGAATGCTTTTCGTTTCTTGGCGACCTCTGGTGGGTAGTCTCGATAGATACTGATCCTTTGACCTTCAAATATCAGGTTTTTTAGTTTTCGAAGCTTTTCGCATAATCTCATCCAGAACAAAATCAAATTGAACTTTAATGATCATTTGCCTGGGAGGAGCGCCGGGTCTGGTCTGACGTCTACTGACTCTGTGAGCACGAGCTAATAAAGGCATCTCTTCCAGAGATAAGACATCTTTGAGTAATTTAGCAGTGAACTCTCGAGGGCCATCGATATTCTCTAGACCCTCAGGAATCCCTACAATTCTCAGATTTTGCCTTCTCTGATGTCCTATCTAGCCTCAGTACATTTCTCGGCTGTTTTAGTCAGCATACTCATCAGACGTTCATTTTCTGTAATCAAATTCGCTGTAGTCAAAGCATTCGCTTCAGCTGTCTGTTCAAGGTCTTTTATTGCAGCCATCTGTTGTTTCTGCATTTCTTCAATAGGATTAAATCTGTTGTCAATGTCTTTTTTAATGTCTTTTTTAAACCTTTCCAGTTTTTTTATCCAGCTTTTCCTCCATGTCATTAAACGTTTCAATAAACTCTTCTTTTAATATCATCCGACATTTCTTAACCCTTTTTTTCAATAATTGTGTTTGTTTCCTTTTTTAACTCCTTCAGTTTGAATTTTCATCTGATTCATCTGTATATCAATCGAGCTATTTATTTGACTTATTTCTTCCTTTAATTCTTCCTTTAACTTAACTATCTGCAGAGAAATAAAGGATTTCAATTCCTCACCTTCCACTTTTGTCCCTGGTTTCTTGGACACATCTTCCTGGGATCGAGTCCTAGTCGACACATCTTCCTGGGATCGAGTCCTAGTCGACTCCCAGGCTTCGCTTGGGCCTTCTCCCGGTTTCGGCTTTCGAGTTTTACTCTTATCTGTAGGGCTCCGTGGAACCGACATAGCTCGTCGCGCGCCTGATGACGTCACTCGGTGAGGAAACAACAAAACAGCTCGTTACAGACAGCCGTAAGTCTTCTAAAACCCCCGTTTTTAACGATTTTTTTGCAGAGCTGGCTGGCGCTATACTCTAGGGCTCCATAGCGCCACCGGAAGCTCAATGGGAAGAAAAAGATAATATTAATTTTAGTTATATATATGTAATTGTATAGGGACCAAATTTGCACTCTAGATTTGGCAGGTCAATACAGATCAGGTTATGTTAAACTCCTGATTATTATGGAATAAAACCTGCCTTTATGATAAATCAAAGACATTGATTACAAAAGAACAGACTATTGGTCTTTAAACTTTGGGGAAAAAATTATGATCCAATATAAAGATTTTGATAATGGATCAAAAACAAAGGCAGAAGTATGATAAATAAATATTATCCAACACAGCCTTAATCTGAACCCATATAATTGGGAAAAGAAGGCTTGAAGTACGTTGCAGAGGTGCAAACAGCTTGTGTTACAAAATAGGTTGATGAAATCTCCGATTGTGGGGGATTACAGGTGTATTATGATCATTGATTTAATGTAACTAAGGACTACAAAAAATTGTAGAAGGAATTGGTTGACCTGTATAGGAAAACCTAAAAAATTGATTTTTAGGTTTTGCACCCAAAATAACTCCAATAAAGAAGGGGTACGTACATATATATTATAAAATTACCTTAGTGAAAAGATGTGGTGGTATAAACCATACAAAACATCATTTTAAATATACTTTCACAGTGTAAAAACATGTTATTAAAATGGACATCTTCAACATTGAAATACAGTTGTTATTAACAAATTGTTAATCATATTACAGGTGCTTGAAATTAATTAAAATGGGTCAGCTGTGCAAATTAAAGCATTGTCTAAAGGATTAAAACCAGTTCTAGGCTGTTGACAGAATACTAGAACAACAATTGTATTGATAAAAAGATCAGCACTTGCACTAATGAGGACATGGTCATGGTTTATCTTGATCACATTTAAATTGGAAGGTTAATAAAGAGTCAGCTGCAAATTAGTGCTGCAATTACAAGCCTGTTGAAAGGCAAGGACCTGACCCATCCCATAAAGCCTATGTTTAGGCATTCATAAATATTCATAAATTACTATTCTGGATTTAGGAGTAATTCAGCACCATAAGAGGGGGAAAATTGTTTCCATGATACAAATATGCCTCATTGCTTTGTTGACATACTTTGTCCCTCCATCAGGAAATGAGCTTAGGTAAAGAGTAAATAAATCTCCAAAAGAAGGAATACAGAAGCTTTATAAGAGTATGTATGCCTTTGTGAGAGGCCTATGCAAATACCAAATGATACGTTATCATTATTAAAGTAATGGATAGAAAAAGGTCCACAAGCTGCTTCAACTATAAGCTTAGCAGCTGTTGCAAGCTGAAGCAAGTATTAACAGATGATGGACAGCTTCTGTGAATATTTGGGTTAAGATAAGAATAATATCTATTCTTATAAAGTTAATTGATACGTCCCTTGTTGGGACTATGGACAATAATACCAGGTAATTGCAAATGGATTGTCCTAAGAAATTTCTCCAAACATTTGTATTAATTATCGAAGTATAAGGAGTTATAGATTAAATATCGATTGTTCTATTATGGAAGTGTCCATGTCATATCAAGGTGAACAATACCACGGCTGTGGCATATATCAATCACATAAGATAAGTAAAATAATAATCAAGTGATTATCTGAGTAAACAGATGTGGCATATTCTAAAAATGTTTTAGTCCAGCTGTTTATCTCTAAGAAAGAGACAATGTTATCGCAGACAACAAATCAGGGGGGAAAACATTGTCAGTAATATGGATTACTTACGATTAATCGGGTTGTATACAGATTAAATCACCGATCTTTCAAATGTTCTCATGGGTAAACCAAGAACAGGAAAGGTGGATGCATTTCTCTCAATTACATGAGGGAAAGATGTTCTTTATGTTCCTCATTTTTTGTCTCTGATAGAGCAGTGTCTGATAAAAATGTAGCAGGGCACTGCCAGATGCGCTTTGGTGGCCCAAAACGGACCTTCATGGTTTTCATTAAATATTGAGTGATGTTGTACCACTTATGATGATTCATATTTGCAGTAATTAATTGTTGTACAAAAGCATCCATGATATGAAAATATGAATTTGACTATCTGCAGGTTGACCAGACCATTACAACAGTTTGATGGTCAAAGAAGTCTATGAATGTTTTAACTAATATAACAATAAAATAATTATGTACAAAAGAAATGTTATACCTGCAATTTGGAGAAATAAATTTAAAAAAACAATATTTTGTTATAAGAAATTGGAAGTCTGTGTAGACAGTAAAGTTATTTGTCATATTAGATATATATGTGAGTTCCTTGTGGATTGCATTTTTTCTGAGTATCTAATTGATAGAGCCAATAATAGGGCTCAGAGTGTTTATCGTCCTATTTACTGACAAATTACTAACCAAGAAGTTATCGGGTTCATTCGTAATATCCCAATATGAAAAAAGGGATATATATATATATATATATATATATATATATATATATATATATATATATATATATATAATCTGTCCAAAGTTGCAATACATAAGTCGGGAGATCAATATAGTCCTGAATTGCCTTAGGCAATGGACTCCAATTCTATCAATGATTCAAAAATTAACAATGAAAGTAATAATGCTCATGACTTTAGTATCAACATAAGAGTGCAAACATTGCAAATATTACATTATATAATTGCATGTGGATACAGATTACATTTATCAGATATGTTTATGAATTTTACCAAACAAAGCAGACCAAGAAGAGCTGAAACTAAGGTAAACCTATAAGCATAATCCTGTCGGCCATAAATTGTGTGTGGGTCAACATTGATGAAAATATGTTGAAGTAGGTAAGAGTCTCTGTGGTGGTGAGACAGCACTACTTATTACACACAAAAAACCACATCAGGTATCAGTAAAAACTGATGGTTCTAGAGAAATATATTCTAGATGGTTAAAACTTGGATAACACTCAGTGGAACTAGACATTGAGATGTGGAAAATCACTCTGTTAAGGAGGTAGATACATTCCCAGGAATGGCACAGGATGAGCCGTTCGAGCAAAGATTCAAGGCCGCAGGAGGGTGTAAAATAAATATTAAATTAAAAGGAACCTGTCATGGTGCCAGGATTGGACACGGAGTGTTGGGTTCTCTATAATTGTTTGCTTTGTTCATACCATCAAATTATATATCAATTGATATTTTGGTGATAAATTTGCTTTTCAATGGAAAGGGCATTACTTTCATTCTTTTATAATGTGAAATAATTTATCACATAACCTGAGGCAATGTTTGGAGAAAAAATGTTATTTGCTCATTACTGTGTTGATTGAGCCAGATTGTCGTATGGAATAAGTCTACGACATAAAAAACACAGAAAGCTTCAAAAATCTTCACGTAGTCACTCACGTGACTCCGAAGTAAAATAGTAAGATTAAACGAGAACTTACCAGTTCGAAGTTTGATCGTTATTTTATGAGGCGTAACGATGAGAGATTACGTGCCCTCCACTCCCGACCCTCATAAAATAAATGATCATCTGGTAGTTCTAAATCTATGTTGAGCCTTACTATCTTACTCCAGCTATTATGTTCTGTGTTTTTCATGCCGCTGCTTTGAAGTATACCGATCAAGCGCCAGGGCGGGGCTTCTTCACATAATCCCTCATCGTTACTCCTCATAAAATAACGATCAAACTTCAAACTGGTAAGTTCTCATTTAATCTTACTATTAAACTGCATCTGCCCACGCACCCAACCTGTCCAAGTCACCCAGCATCCTCAAACCATCCTCCTCACACTTCACACTGTCACCAAGCTTTGTGTCATCTGCAAATTTGCTAATGTTACTTTTAATCCCTTCATTCTAAATCATTTATGTATATTGTAAATAGCTGCGGTCCCAGCAGCGAGCCTTGCGGTACCCCACTAGTCACTGTCTGCCATTCTGAAAGGGATTCATTAATCCCTACTCTTTGTTTCCTGTCTGCCAACCAATTTTCTATCCTTGTCAGTACCCTGCCCCCAATACCATGTGCCCTAATTTTGCCCACTAATCTCCTATGTGGGACATTATCAAATGCTTTCTGAAAGTCCAGGTGCACTACATCCACTGGCTCCCCCTTGTCCATTTTCCTAGTTACATCCTCAAAAAATGTCATAAGATTAGTCAAGCATGATCTCCCCTTCGTAAATCCATGCTGACTCGGACCGATCCTGTTACTGCTATCCAAATGTGCCGCTATTTCATCTTTCATAATTGACTCCAGCATCTTCCCCACCACCAATGTCAGGCTAACTGATCTATAATTCTCTGCTTTCTCTCTCCCTCCATTCTTAAAAAGTGGGATAACATTAGCTACCCTCCAATCCACAGGAACTGATCCTGAATCTATAGAACATTGGAGAATGATCACCAATGCATCCACAATTTCTAGAGCCACCTACTTAAGTACCCTGGGTGCAGACCATCAGGCCCTGGGGATTTATAAGCCTTCAGTCCCATCAATCTACCTACCCAACACCATTTCCTGCCTAATGTGAATTTTCTGCAGTTCCTCCGTCACCCTAGGTCCTCTGGCCACTAGTACGTCTGGGAGATTGTTTGTGTCTTTCTTAGTGAAGATCCAAAGTACCTGTTCAACTCGTCTGCCATTTCCTTGTTCCCCATAATAAATTCACACCGTTTGTCTTCAAGCGACCCACATTTGTCTTAACTATTTTTTTCCTCTTCACATACCTAGAAGCTTTTACTTTCCCTCCTTTATATTCTTGGCTAGCTTACCTTCGTACCTCATCTTTTCTCCCCGTATTGCCATTTTAGTTATCTTCTGTTGCTCTTTATAAGTTTCCCAATCCTTCTGGCTTGCCGCTCATCTTTGACTTGTTATACTTTTTATTTTTATACTGTCCTTGACTTCCCTTCTCAGCCACGTTTGCCTCTTACTCCTCTTAGAATCTTTCTTCCTTTTTGGAATTAACTGATCCTGCACCTTCTGTGTTATTTCCATAAATACCTAGTATTGATGTTCCACTGTCGTTCCTGCTAGGGTATCTTTCCAGTCAACTCTGGCTAGCTCCTCCCTCGTGGCTCCATAGTCCCCTTTGTTCAACTGTAATGGGCCTGTCCCACAGGCGATTTTTCAGGTGATTGCCGGCGGGGGACAGGGCAAGTGGGGGGAACCGCTGTCGGAGTGAAATTCACACGGTGCAAAGCCAATGTGATACAGACACACACCGCGATGAACAGGAAGGTTGACGCTATAATTAAGATGGTGAAAGCATAGTGTACGGGAACGGTCACTTAAGTCCTTTAAAAGAGGTGGGAGAGGAAGGAGATGGGGGAGGAGTGGAAACAACTTTTAAGAAGCCAGAGATACACGGCTGTGAAGCTTGGCGGACATTAACATTACCGGTCGGTTATCCTTGGTTCTGAAAACTACTGCTTACATTTTTCACTGGTCACACCGACTACAACCTACAAGAACCTACGACCTCCTGATAACCCACTACCACTCCACCTACGGCACTCTCGCTACTCTCCATGGTGGATTAATTCTGAAGGTTGAAAAATTAACGGCATCCAAAATGAAGCCGCCATAGAGTAGCAAGAATTCTTATGCCGTAGGTGGGTCGCCAGGAGGTTGAAGGTTCTCGTGGATCCATATATCCACCTCACGGCCTCTTTCAATTTTTCCCCTCTCATGTTAAACCCATGTCATCCAATTTGAGACTCTCGTCCCCTGGGAAGATTATGACCATCCACCTTATCTGTGCCTCTCAATACTTTGTAAATCTGAAACCACCCCAGCCTCAGACACTGCAGGGTTAACTCAAGCCCGCTAGTTCTGGCCATGTCCGTGTGAATATGTCCTGCCCCTTTTCAAGCTTAGAGACATCATTCCAAATATGATGACATCATTCCCTGTATGATCTCTCACCAATGGCCAGTAACTCCCTAACATGTACAATGCTTTGACCAATGAGGGGGGTGGGCCAAGCACCCTTTTCACCACCCTGTTCACCTGTAACATTCAATTCAATTCAATTTTTATTGTCATTGTGCAGTGTACAATACAGAGACAACGAAATGCAATTGGTATCTCCGTAGTGCGAACATAGGAATAAACAAGTCATACATATACGTAATGCAGTGGTATCCGTGCAATTTGCTGGTGATTGGATAGTCCGGGGGGGGGGGGGGGGAGGGGTGGAGACAGGCAGTCATTGAGGTGCAGCGTTGAGAAGTGTGACAGCTGCAGGGATAAAGCTGTTCTTGAGCCTGCAGCGGAGGGACCTGTAGCGTTTACCGGATGGGAGGAGGGTAAACAGTCTATGGTTGGGGTGTGAGCTGTCCCTGGCGATGCTGTGCGCCCTGCGCAGGCATCGTTTACTATGGACGGACTCAATGGAGGGGAGTGAGGAGCCTGTGATGCGTTGGGGCGATCTTCACCACCCTCTGCAGAGCTTTCCGGTCCGCGACAGAGCAGTTACCATACCATACTGTGCTGCAGTTGGTAAAGGATGCTCTCGATGGTGCAGCGGTAGAAGTTCACCAGAATCTGGGGAGACAGTTGGACCTTCTTAAGTCTCCTCAGGAAGAAAGAGACGCTGGTGAGCCTTCTTGATCAGCGAGGATGTGTTGTGGGTCCAGGAGAGGTCATCGGAGATGTTGACCCCCAGGAACCTGAAGCTGGAGACACGTTCCACCTCCGTCCCGTTGATATGGATGGGGTTGTGCTTGCAGCCTCTCGATCTCCTGAAGTCAACAATGAGCTCCTTGGTCTTCTTGGAGTTGAGGGCCAGGTTATTGTCGGCACACCATGCTGTTAGGAGCTGAACCTCCTCCTGTAGGCCGACTCATCGTTGTCGGTGATGAAGCCAATCACCGTCGTGTCATCTGCAGACTTGATGATGGTGTTGGTACCATGAACAGGTATGCAGCCGGAGGTGAAGAGGGAGGAGAGGAGGGGGCTCAGCACGCAGCCTTGGGGTACGCCAGTGTTCAGGGTGAGCGTAGAAGAGGAGTGGTTATCCAACCTAACAGACTGTGGGACCGTAATGTTTGGGACACATGGCTTCACAGGCGTTCGTAATTGCTCAGGTGTGTTAAATTGCCTCCTTAATGCAGGTATAAGAGAGCTCTCGGCATCTAGTCTTTCCTCCAATCTTTCCATCACATTTGGAAACTTTTATTGCTGTTTATCAACACGAGGACAAAAGTTATGCCAATGAAAGTCAAAGAAGCCATTATGAGACTGAGAAACAAGAATAATATTAGTAGTAAGCACAAGGTGGTGATTGTGGGAGATTTCAATTATCCAAAAATCGACTGGGAAACACATTCTGTAAATGGGCTGGATGGTTTGGAGTTTTGTAAAATTGTGTGCAGGATAGTTTTTTGCAGCAATACATAGAGGTATCGACCAGAGAAGGGGCAGTGCTGGACCTCCTGTTAGGAAATGAGGCAGGTCAGGTGACGGAGGTATGCGTTGGTGAGCACTTTGGGACCAGTGATCACAATACCATTAGTTTCAATATAATTATGTTGAGAGTCAGAACTGGGACCTAGGGTTGAGATTTTTGATTGGAGAAAGGCTAACTTTTGAGGGAATGCATAAGGATTTAAAAGGAGTGATTGGATATTTTGTTTTATGGGAAGGATGTAGAAGAGAAATGGAGGACATTTAAAGGGAAATTGTAAGAGTACAGAATCTTTATGTCCCTGTTCGGTTGAAAGGAAATAGTAAAAATTGGAAAGAGCCATGGTTTAAGGGAAATTGGACACTTGGTTCGAAAAAAGAGATATCTACAATAATTATAGGAGGCATGGAGTAAATGAGGTGCTAGATGAGAATAAAGAGTGTAAAACGAAATCTTAAGAAAGAAATTAGAAAAGCTAAAAGGCATGATGTTGCTTTGGCAAGATAGGTGAAAGTAAATCCAAAGGGTTTCTACAGCTATATTAATAGCAAAAGGATAACGAGGGATAAAATTGGACCATTAGAGAGCCAGAATGGACAGCTATCTGCAGAGCCAAAAGAGATGGGGGAGATATTGAACAATTTTCTTTTCTTCGGTATTCACCAAGGAGAAGGATATTTGAACTCTGTGAGGTAAGGGAAAAAAGTAGAGTAGCTATGGAAACTATGAGATTCAAAGAGGAGGAAGTACTGACACTTTTGAAAAATATAAAAAGTGGATAAGTCTCCAGGTCCTGACAGGATATTCCCAAGGGCATTGAGGGAAGTTAGTGTAGAAATAGCAGGGGCTATGACAGAAATATTTCAAATGTCGAAAACGGGAATAGTGCCGGAGGATTGGCGTACTGCGCATGTTGTTTCATTGTTTAAAAAGGGTTCAAAGAATAAACCTAGCAGTTATAGACCTATTAGTTTGACGTCAGTGGTGGGCAAAATTAGTGGAAAGGATACAGAGATAATATATAAGCATTATACTCGGGAAATTGATGCGGGTAAAGCAGTGGATGTTGTCCATATGGATTTCAGTAAGGCCTTTGACAAGGTTTCCCCATGGAAGGTTGGTTAAGAAGGTTCAATCTTGGGTGTTAATGGCAGAGTAGCAAGATGGATTCAACAGTGGCTGAATGGGAGATGTCAGAGAGTAATGGTGGATGGCTGTTTGTCAGGTTGGAAGCCGGTGACCAGCGGGATGCCTCAGGGATCTGTTGGGTCCACTGTTGTTTGTCATGTACATCAATGATCTGGATGATGGGGTGGAAAATTGGATAAGTGAGTATGCAGATGATACTAAGATAGGTGGTGTTGTGGATAATGAAGTAGATTTTCAAAGTCCACAGAGAGATTTGGGCCATTTGGAAGAATGGGCTGTAAGATGGCCAGATGGAGTTTAATGCTGATGAAGTGTGCTACATAGAAACATAGAAACATAGAAATTAGGTGCAGGAGTAGGCCATTCAGCCCTTCGAGCCTGCACCGCCATTCAATATGATCATGGCTGATCATCCAACTCAGTATCCCGTACCTGCCTTCTCTCCATACCCTCTGATCCCCTTAGCCACAAGGGCCACATCCAACTCACTCTTAAATATAGCCAATGAACTGGCCTCAACTACCCTCTGTGGCAGAGAGTTCCAGAGACTCACCACTCTCTGTGTGAAAAAAGTCTTTCCTCATCTCGGTCTTAAAGGATTTTCCCCCTTATCCTTAAAGCTGTGACCCCTTGTCCTGGACTTCCCCAACATCGGGAACAATCTTCCTGCATCTAGCCTGTCCAACCCCTTAAGAATTTTGTAAGTTTCTATAAGATCCCCTCTCAATCTCCTAAATTCCAGAGAGTATAAACCGAGTCTATCCAGTCCTTTCTTCATAAGACAGTCCTGACATCCCAGGAATCAGTCTGGTGAACCTTCTCTGCACTCCCTCTATGGCAATAATGTACGCAATACTCCAGGTGTGGTCTCACCAAGACCCTGTACAACTGAAGTAGAACCTCCCTGCTCCTGTACTCCCTGCTCCTGTACTCACAGGCCCACTGTATTCACAGGCTCAGAGGCCCACAGGAGCCGTTGGAAGAAGAGGAGGAGGGGGAGGAGCGACACCCGACCGGTAAGGATAAAAATCTAGCGCGGGGCTTGTTTTTTCCAGAGGCCTTGTTTTTTACCAAAATCCATAACGTTCCATTTGGAGAAGTGGGTTTTTTTTGAGGAAGCCGCTGATTGGTGGAAAGAGGACCCGAGGAAGCAGCTGATTGGGTGCAACCCCGGGTTTACAATTTTACATTTCTGCCTTCTGGGAGTGAGGGATTCTGGGAGTTAAGGATTCAGTATTTAGTAGTAAAGTTTAAAGGATAAGTTTTTGTGTTTTTTTAATATTTAAATACAGTGTAATTTGGGAGTAAGATATGTCAGTAGTGATCGGCCCCATGGTTTGTTCAGCCTGCAACATGTGGGAGATCAGGGAGATGGTCGGTGTCCCTGGTGACTTACGTTTGCAGGAAGTGTGTCCAGCTGCAGCTCCTGGCAGACCGCATTGAACGATTGGAACTGCGGCTGGATTCATACTGGAGCATCCACGATGCGGAGAAAGTCGTGGATAGCACGTACAGTGAGTTGGTCACAACCGCAGGCAAAAGGTAAGAGAGACAAGAAGGGAACGGGTGGCCAATAGCCAGCAAAGCAGTAGGCAGGTAGTGCAGGAGTCCCCTGCGGTCATCTCCCTCCTAAACAGGTATAACCATTTTAGATACTGTTGAGGGAGATGGCTCATCAGGGGAATACAGCAGCAGCCAGGTTCATGGCACCATGGGTGGCTCTGCAGCACATGAGGGGGGAAAAAAGAGGGGAAGGGCAATAGTAATAGGGGATTCAATTGTCAGGGGAATAGATAGGTGTTTCTGCGGCCGCAAACGAGACTTACCAGAATGGTATTTGCCTCCCTGGTGCAAAGGTCAGGGATGTCACTGAACGGCTGCAGAACATTTCTGGAGGGGGAGGGTGAACAGCCATTGTCGTGGTGCATGTTTGGCACCAACGAATATAGGTAAAAAAAGGGATGAGGTCCTACAAGGTGAATTTAGGGAGCTAGGAGATAAACTTAAAAGTAGGACCTCAAAGGTAGTAATCTCCAGATTACTACCAGTACCACGGGCAGTCAGAGTAGAAATAGGAGGATAATGCAAATGAATACGTGGCTTGAAAAGTGGTGCAAGGGGGAGGGATTCAAATTTTTAGGGCACTGGGACCAGTTCTGGGGGAGGTGGGACCGGTACAAACAGGACGGTTTGCACCTGGAATGGAATGGAACCAATGTTCTTGGGGAGTGTTTGCTATTGCTGTCGGGGGAGGATTTAAACTAATGTGGCAGGGGGATGGGTACAAGAGCAAAACAGTTGATTTAGATAACTATCCCGCATACATTCCAAAAAATCCTCTTCCTCAGCACCCCTGCCAATTTGATTAACCCAATCTATATGTAGATTGAAGTCACCATTATAACTGTTTTGCCTTTGTCGCACACATTTCTAATTTCCTGTTTGATACCATCCCCAACTTCTCTGCTACTGTTAGGTGGCCTGTACACAAACACCCACCAGCGTTTTCTGCCCCTTAGTGTTTTTGTAGCTCTACCCATACCGATTCCACATCCTCCAAGCTAATGTCCTTCCTTTCCATTGCGTTAATCTCCTCTCTAACCAGCAACGCTACCCACCCTCCTTTTCCTTTCTCTCTATCCCTCCTGAATATTGAATATCCCTGGATGTTCAGCTCCCAGCCTACGTCACCCTGGAGCCATGTCTCCGTGATCCCAACTATATCATAATCATTAATATCTATCTGCACGTTCAACTCGTCCACCTTATTACGAATACTCCTTGCATTTGAGACACAAAAGCCTTCAGGCTTGTCTTTACAACGCACTTACCCCTTATACAATTTTGCTGGAAAAGTGGGCCCTTTTTGATTTTTGCCCTGGTTTTGTCTGCCTGCCACTTTTACTTTTTCACCTTGCTACCTATTGCTTCTACCCTCATTTTACACCCACCTGCCTCTCTGCTCTTGTACCCACCCCCACTGCCACATTAGTTTAAATCCTCCCCGACAGCACTAGCAAACACTCCCCCAAGAACATTGGTTTTTCCATTCCATTCCATGGTGCAAACCGTCCCTTGTTTGTACCGGTCCCACCTCCCCCAGAACTGGTCCCAGTGCCCTAAAAATTTGAATCCCTCCCCCTTGCACCACTTTTCAAGCCACGTATTCATCTGCAATATCCTCCTATTTCCTACTCTGACTGGCCCGTGGTACTGGTAGTAATCCGGAGATTACTACCTTTGAGGTCCTACTTTTAAGTTTATCTCCTAGCTCCCTAAATTCACCTTGTAGTAACCTCATCCCTTTTTTTACCTATATCGTTGGTGCCAACATGCACCACGACAACTGGCTGTTCACCCTCCCCCCTCCAGAATGTTTCTGCAGCCGTTCAGTGACATCCCTGACCTTTGCACCAGGGAGGCAACATACCATCCTTGAGTCTCGTTTGCGGCGCGCAGAAACGCCTATCTATTCCCCTGACAATTGAATCCCCTATTACTATTGCCCTTCCCCTCTTTTTCCCCCTCATGTGCTGCAAGAGCCACCCATGGTGCCATGAACCTGGCTGCTGCTGCATTCCCCTGATGAGCCCATCTCCCTCAACAGTATCCAAAATGGTATAGCTGTTTAGAGGGAGATGACCGCAGGGGACTCCTGCACTACTGCCTACTGCTTTGCTGGCTATTGGCCACCCGTTCCCTTTTTGTCCTCTTACCTTTTGCCTGCGGTTGTGGACCAACTCACTGTACGTGCTATCCACGACTTTCTCCAGCATCGTGGATTGCTCCAGTATTGAATCCAGCCGCAGTTCCAATCGTTCAATGCGGTCTGCCAGGAGCTGCAGCTGGACACACTTCCTGCAAACGTAGTCACCAGGGACACCGACCATCTCCCTGATCTCCCACATGTTGCAGGCTGAACAAACCACGGAGGCCAATCTCTACTGCCATACCTTACTCCCAAATTACTCCTGTATTAAATATTAAAAAACACAAAAACTTATCCTTTAAACTTTACTACTAAAATACTGAATCCTTAACTCCCAGAGTCCCTAACTCCCAGAGTCCCTAACTCCCAGAATCCCTAACTCCCAGAATCCCTAACTCCCAGAAGGCAGAAATGTAAAATTGTAAAACCCGGGGTTGCACCCAATCAGCTGCTTCCTCGGGTATCTATCCACCAATCAGCGGCTTCCTCTCAAAAAAACCCCACTTCTCCAAATGGAATGTTATGGATTTGGGTAAAAACAAGCCGCCGCGCTAGATTTTATAGCTTTACCGGGTCGGGTGTCGGCTCCTCCCCCTCCTCCTCTTCCAAACGGCTCCTGTGGGCCCCTCCATCTTGGCAGGACAAATCAAAATAGGACTAACATGGTAAATGGTTAGGGAATTGAGGAATGCTGTGGAACAGGGGGATCTGGGAATAACTGTGGGCATAGTTTTTCCCTGAAGGTGGAATCACAATGTGGTAAAGAAAGCTTATATATGGGTTATATGGTAATAAAGCCGTTAGAGACATCAGCCAAACCTTAGGCTTACAAAAATCAACTGTTTGGAACATCATTAAGAAGAAAGAGAGCACTGTGTTGAGCTTACTAATCGCAAAGGGACTGGCAGGCCCAAGGAAGACCTCCACAGCTGATGACAGAAGAATTCTCCCTATAATAAAGAAAAATCTCCAAACACCTGTCCGACAGATCAGAAACACTCTTCAGGAGTCAGGTGTGGAATTTGTCAATGACCACTGCCCCCGCAGAAAACATCATGAACAGAAATACAGAGGCTGCACTGCAAAGATGCAAACCACTGGTTAGCCGCAAAAAAAATAGGATGGTCAGGTTACAGTTTGCCAAGAATACTTAAAAGAGCAACCACAGGTTCTGGAAAATTGGCTCTTGTGGACAGATGAGACGAAGATTAACTTATGTCAGAGCGATGATTGCATGAGCCAAAAACTTATGTGAGGAGAGAAGGAACTGCCAGGAAGATTTAAAGCATACCACCTCATCTGTGATTCCTCTTGGGCTGAATGGGAGATGTCACGAGAGTAATGGAGAGTAACTCCTGTGTTATGGCGTCTGGGCATGTATGGCTGCTGAAGGTACTGGCTCACTTATCTTCATTTTTGATGGAAGTAGCATAATGAATTCTGAAGTGTATAGATACAGAACATCACTATCTGCGCAAGTTCAAACAAATGCCTCAAAACTCATTGCCGGCTGCGTTCATTCTACTCAGCAAGACAATGATCCCAAACATACTGCTAAAGCAACAAAGGAGCTTTTCCAAAGCTAAAATAATGTTCATTTCTTGAAGTGGTCAAGTCAATCACCTGATCTGAAACCCAATTGAGCATGCTGCTTTATATGCTGAAGAGAAAACGGAAGGGGACCAGCCCAAAACAAGCATAATCTAAAAGATGGCTGCAATACAGGCCTGGCAGAGCATCACCAGAGAAGATGCCCAGCAACTGGTGAATGTCCATGAATCACAGACTGCAAGCAGCCATTGCATGCAAAGGATATGCAACAAAATACTAAACACGACTACTTTCATTTACAATGACATTGCTGTGTCGAAACCAAAATGTATAAAATGGCCTTATTCAAAATCTGACAATGTGCACTTTAACACATGTGATTTTTTTTTTCCCGCATTCCAAATCTCAAATTGTGGAGTACAGAGGCAAGTAAATAAATGATGGGTCTTTGTCCCAAAACATTAACGGATGGCACTGTATGTACTCCTGGTTTCGATCTCTCTTCTACAACGTTATACAGCAAGGTGTACAATGAGGCAGGGCATCGGGATAGGTACATGGGATTGGGATATTACAGCTAATAGAGAAGATCAGGACGGTAGTGTCAACGTAATGAAGCCATTTGTAATCAGGCCCTATTCTGGCTCAGGGTTTACTTAACCCTAAGTAACTGTTTCATTTCTCATTAATGGTGAATACTCTTTATGGCAATTTGAATAGTTTCCGAGATGATGCAACTAGATGGTTTTAATTACACAAATTCATGCACGAAACACCACAGAATAGCACCAGGCTTGGAAAACTTGGGTAGAACCCATCATTACTGTAGGCCAACCAGAAGCCCCCCCCCCTCCCCCCCCCCCCCCCCCACCCCCCGCGCTCGCCCCCCCCCACCCTAAAAAAACCACCCAGTCGCCGTTACATCCCCCAAATATCAAGTCTCAACACACCCAGCCTTTCCTCCCAGCTCAGATCTCAGCAGGACACAGTTGATGTGATTCCTAATTGCTAGGATATAGATAATTTAGAATCGGAGGTCCAATATAATTTTGTAGCCAAAATGTATGGAGGGTGGTGAAAATATTGGTTGGATAGATCAAGCTCACAGACTGCTCTACAATCTTGATCAGCTCAGTTTGAAGAGTGCCTGGCTTATTCCCACGTTGCAGCTGATACCGAGGGAAATACACTGAATAAACGTCTGTAACTCTGTGATAGTTTGGAATCCTTCTGTTCACCATCCACCTCTTCAAATTCTGCAGCTCCTCTACCAATTTGCCAGAGGCTTCTCTCCCACCAACCAGCTCTGACGGTTAAACATTGCCCGAGGCCAGGAGCTAAATGTGAGGCAGGCCCTGACAGGTAGCAGGAAATATCACAGCAGCATTCACACCCTTGTCCTTTACTGTGCCCACTCAGCTGCCCCGGCTCCAATGCTCTTTTGTTCAGCGTTTCGGTGGAGTCGTAACTTCTTTCTTCCACTGATTGATACTGGGCCGCCATATTAGTCAAAGAACTTTGTTACAACTGCTGTAGTTGTTCCCAATGACAGAGTTCTGTTGGAGGAATACAATCAAATTGAAAATTAAAAAGATCAGTTTGTGCAACCTCTAATTGCAGATATCTCAGGAAGGCAGCTATACACCGTATTACAGTGAGCCTGGATTGGTTTACGCTGTGTCATACAGTATATTATAGGAACAGACCCTTCAGCCCATCGTGCCATGTTGTACACATCAAATTACAATCCGAACCAATCCTATTTTCGTGAATTAGGCCCACAAACATCTATGCCTCGCAATTTGACTGCTCAGATACTTGTAATGTTACGGGAAATCCATTTGTCACCACCAACACCCCCCCCACCCCCCCACCCCTCCCGCACTGAAACAACCCATCGATGGTGTGAGTGAGTGACCTTAGAGAGGTTTATAAAACACAAGGGACACAAGGTCTGTTCAGCTCAGGGGTGATGATGGGGATCTGAAATCACTGCCAGAAACTTCCTCACTTCCTCAGGAAACGTTCTCAGAAATGTTCACCTATACTGTTTCAACCAGAGATGCTGCCTGACCCACTCAGCATTTTCGTTGTCTATCTTTGGTGCTTGATGAAACTCCAGGATGCTATGTCCATTCTCTGGGCCAATGCTGGATTTGGTATAAAACTACTAATCACAATCCTGTATTGGGGTGGGTGGAGATATCACTACCTGGGACCCCTCCATCTGGCCATGAATTGCCTCTTCATTTTCCATTTGTCCGGATTGGTTGCAGAATATTCTGTGCGAAAAGCAGGTTGATGTGGGCATTTCTCATGCAGCAAGATGCGTTGCTGTTTACGATTGAGCAATATGATCTTCATGAGGAACGACTAGTTCCTGGCTTCACACATGACAAACAAGGCTGAACTGTCACTTTCCCCCTCCCATCACTGAACTCCAACTCCCGCCTTAGAGAATTGAAGACTACCTCCATATCACAGAATATTCTGGAAATTGTCTGAAGAATGGGTCCATTATCCCGTGCTCATGTTGTTCACTGCTTGGTGCACAGTTTCCTCCAAGATCCCAAGAGGTTGTGAAAGGTTGAGATTAATCAAAGTAAATTGTCCCCAGTCATAAGTGATCAGACACAGGAGGAAACTAAAGCAATAGGGATTCATGTAGGATTAGTGATAATGGGTGTCAGCGTACTCGTTTGGCCAAAGTAGTCTTAATCTCTCACGGCCTGCCATAGAGTGGACGGCGTGGTCCAAGAAAGTGAGGGATAGATGGTTAGCTGTGGTTGAGGTTTTCTATTTCATTTGTCACAGCGAAAGACTTGGAAGGGGTGGCGGGGGGCAGAGATTCAAATGCAATTGGTGAAACAATTTAAATTGAAAATAAAGAAACGATTCCTGCACGCAAGGATGGTGGGGAGTGGAATTCCGCACCTGCAGAAAGGACAGAAAACCAGTGACCTGATAAACAACTTGCTTGAGGCAAGTGCATCCTCACGTACCATAACTAAAGATACGAACAAATATATCACGACTTTGCTTCAATACTATCTCATCTAATG